>JAASFZ010000480.1:0-16669 GCA_023334075.1 Globisporangium nunn | reverse complement strand
GGCCGCGGCGGTCGGCGACAGGAAGCTCGTGCCTTCGTCGGGCGTGGCCGCGCGCTTGGCCGGCGTCGGCGTCGGCGTCGGCGTGGCTTCCTGCGCGTGGCCGCGCGCGAGCTCCTCCAGGTCTTCGCGGTGGCGCTGCGCATGTGCCGCTCACTGAAGTGACAGGGCGAGGTGCCGTCGGGGCTGCGGGACCCAGAAGCGAGTCAGCAGCAACGTCGTCGATGTGCATCGCCTCATAGAATAGAGCGGCGGGGTGAGGATTCTTCATGCGCTCATCGCCACCACTCGCTGCGTGGAAGCAAGCACGGCGACGCGTAGGAGGGCGTTGACACGGGCGTTTGGCGGAAAAGCTGCACGTCCGAGACGCAGTTGACAGTCACCGCGTGCCGCTTCGCGCTGAGGTTGTCGTCATCGGGGGTGTCGGTATCATTGAAGACCGTTGTCACCGCCTTCCCTGATTCGATATTTTAGACACACGCACTCCTCCATGTCAGCAATGTCAAGTATGTCAGCAAGACATTTTCGCGACATTTGTGAGAAATACGGTGCATAAAACGTGTTTAACATCAAATGCTGAGCTCATTCCAAATTTCTTATGCCGTTCAGTTTATGCAACCCCTAGACTCCGAAAATATCCGTAAAATACTCTTCTCACAAATCCGACGTTCCTGACATCTCCATTTTGTCCAAAATAATCAGTGTCAGAAACAAAGTGATAGGTAAACGGATGGCAATGATGCCGCTCTTCCTCGGACGAGCGATGACACGCGTGCCCCGCGCGGCGTCGTGGGCGGGCAGCCGGCGCGCCATTGCGTCAATGACGCCGCAAGTGGCGGACTATGACCTCGTGGTGATCGGCAGCGGGCCTTCCGCCACGCAGTGCGCCATCGAGTCGGCCAAGAAGGGCAAGCGCGTGGCCGTGGTGGACAGATTGGCGCGCGTGGGCGGCGTCTGCGTGCACACGGGCACAATCCCGTCCAAGACCTTCCGCGAGGCTGTGCTGCACCTCTCGGGCTACCGCCACCACGGGTATGTATGCGAAGTGAACGCACCGCTCCCGACAGCCCATGCAAGGAGTTCTTGACAACCATGTGCGTGCTGCTCACAGATTCTACGGCAAGTCGTACTCGATGAAGACCGTGACGATCGACGACATCCTCTACCGCGTCAAGCGCGTCGTGGACTCGGAGGTGGATGTGATCAAGGCGCAGCTCAAGGCGGCACGCGTGGACCTCGTGCCGGGCCTCGCGCGCTTCGAGGGTGCGCACGAGATCGCGGTCGTGCGCGATGGCGATGCGTCCACGCGCCTGCGTGCCGACAAGTTCCTCATCGCGTGCGGCACGCGACCGGCGCACAACCCGAACGTACCGGTGGACGGCAAGGTGGTGCTCGACAGCGACCAGATCCTGAGCGGCGACATCCGCGAGCTCCCGCGCTCGCTCATCGTCGTCGGCGCGGGCGTCATTGGCATGGAGTACGCGTCGATGCTCAACGTCGTGCCCGGCCACTCGGTCACAGTCGTCGACGGTCGCCCGGAGGTTGGTTCTTATGGTTCTTATGGTGTTATGGGTCTATTTGTTCATGGGTTATGAGGTTATGGTCGTATCCTCGAGAAGAGAGAGAGAATACTCACATATGCACTGTGTGGTGGCAGATCCTGTCGTTCTGCGACGACGAGATCATCAGCAACCTCAAGTACGAGATGCGCAGCAAGGGTGCGCGGTTCCTGCTGGGCGAGACGATCAAGAAAGTGGAGGTCCGTCCGTCCGTCCGTTCGTTCGCTAGCCTGCTCTTCGGCTTGAGACACACTCTTCAGGCTCTCACCCAAGTTCTTTCGTGCTCAACTCGCCCAACGCCCAGAAATCGGCCAAGGGTGTGACGGTGCATTTTGACAGCGGCAAGATCGCGTCGGCGGACGCGCTGCTCTACACGGTCGGGCGCCAGGCGGCCACCGACGGTCTGAACCTCGAAGCCGTGAACCTGTCGCGCAACCCGCGCGGACTGCTCAGCGTCAACAAGAGCTACCAGACGGACCAGCCCCACATGTGCGTAGCATGCATTGCTTCATGTGCTCGAACATTCTGGTGTATGTAACAAAGGAAAGCCTCACCGAGTCCCCTTCCTTCAAGCTACGCGGTGGGCGACTGCATCGGCGCGCCGGCGCTCGCGTCGACGAGCATGGAGCAGGGCCGGCTCGCGGCGTGCCACATGTGGGACGTGCAGGAGCAGGAGGAACTGCTGGCGAGCCAGCTCGAGAGCGGCAACTACCCGTACGGTATCTACACGATCCCGGAGATCTCAATGGTCGGCAAGACGGAGCAGGAGCTCACGAAGGAGGGGCGGAACTTTGAAGTCGGGATCGCCAAGTACTCGGAGCTCGCCAAGGGTCAGATGAGCGGCAGCACGGCGGGTGGAATGCTCAAGATCCTCTTCGACCCGGCGACGCTCAAGGTCTTCGGTGTACACGCGATTGGCGAGGGCGCGACCGAGATCATCCACATCGGTCAGGTCGCGATGGCTATGGGATGCGCGATCACGTACTTCCGGGACGCCGTCTTCAACTACCCGACGCTCGCCGAGGCGTACCGCGTGGCAGCGCTCAACGGCCTCGGACGCCTCAGCCGTGGCAAGGACCTGGACGCGTGACAGACGCGCTGGCGTAGAAGGAAAGAATACCGACCGAGAGAGACTGGCATAGACTCACACATGCGCGCGCGCGAGCGGTGATGATGATCCGTAGTCTCATCACACGAACAGCAAGCCAAGGATCTACTAACTACTCGCCTTTGATGGCACATTCCAGCATCCATTTTGCCAACAGATTAAACCTGTCAATGGTAGTGGCGCGTCCGCCGTCAGCCACACTGGAGCAGCACGGACCAAGGGAGGTCGCGCGAGCTTATTTGGCCCTTGAGCCGATACTTCTCTTTGCCGTAGCCGATCCACTCGACCATTCTATCTGGACAGCAGGGTAGCGCGAAGACTTGGCGACTTGCCTGCGCTGTCGACTGCACCTGAACACCGATGAGATGCTTGGAGGTGCTGGCCCTCGTCATTGGAAGGCCATTATGAGCTCGCGGAGGCTCAACCGCCTCGTAAAAGTACACTTCGCGACCGAGCACCCGAAGTCGGAAGAGCGTCCATGGGTCTGTCATCATGGCGATGTTGATCAGCCGCACCACCGAGTTAATCTCCACGGTCCGTTCATCGAGACGCAGTGCACGGTCGTGCAGAGACTCGCGATCGAGTTGTTTCTCATCCGATCGATCGATGCCGAGCACCGTGAAGCAGAGCGACACGAACCCTTGCGACATCACTCGACTCCACCATCTCGGGCTCCACCAATAACATGAACCTACCCATTGTACGGTCTGCTTGGTCGGCGAGGACGACTCGGTTCTTGCCGACAACGGAGTCGGCGCGATCCTTTTGGATGGCATGCTCCGTGTGTCACCGCTGTCCGTTTTTGTAAGTCGGATTGAGAAGCGCACGCTGAGAGAAGTCGGTGACCAAAACATGCCGGCGGTGTACGGCACGAGGATGGATTGGCCGTACAAGATGTCATCGGTGAAGCGGGGACGTAGCAGTCGAAGAATCAGCTTCAGGACGAGTGCGACCACCGCGACAACGAAGATCGCGAGCAGGGTCATTTTCATATCCTTCGCGAAGCCCTCCACGCTGACGTTGAAGAGGCTGACGGGATGAGCCTTCACAGCATTCATTCCTCGTCCATCTCGATCCCTCGAGCTTGATGCAAGCACCGATACGACCGAGCTATCGCGAAACGCGAGCGACCGGAACGGTCCGAAGACTGAAAACATCGAGCAGAGGCTGATCGTGAGACCGCGCACGCCGAGGATGCCGTCCTTTGGCTGCCACGACGGCATCAAGCGTGTCCGGGCGAACACGACGGCTTTCATCCCCAGCGCGATGATCCACACATTGCGCATCTGCATAGAGGCGTGTTGCGCGAATGTGATCAAGTCAAACTTCATGGCGCCGTTCACGGTCGTCCAATACATTTCAAGGAACAAGTCGACGAAGCTGCAATCGATGAGATGCGCGATGACGTACACCACCACGGGAAAGAGGCTGCCGTAGACCACGACTTGGAACGGGATCTTGCTCATTGTGCGCAGTGTGGCCACCACGCGCGATGCGTAGGAAGAGTTCGGTTTCTCGACACTGTACGCCACGCCGAAGAGCAGCGCCAGTCGGATCCAGACATACAACTGCGCGATCGCGCGCATAGCGGCGGTGAGCGAGTACCACTCCGCGATATTTGAGGTCAAGATTCCACGCTCGTAGCGGTAGTCATCAACGAACACCGTTGAGCAGCTTCGTGATGACGAAGATGCAGAGCAGTTCCGACCTCGTGTCAACATGGTGATCTCCAGCACCTCGGACTCGAAGTACGCCGAGAGCTGACTTATGGCCGACGTCGACGGATTGAACGTCGTCAAGATGGTCAGATCCAGAGCAAGGTCCGGGTACTTGCGCTGAAGTGAGGAGATGCGGAGGTCGACGTGGTCCCAGATCGACACTTTCGGCAAGCTATCGTTCAATGGATGCGTACATCGCCACTCGTAGGGTGAATCGCAGAACGCTGGCCGGTAGCGACGCGTAGACAGACAGACACTGAGTGCTTCTGCCGGATCCGCACTTGCTTTTGTATACGAATATATGGAGTGCAGACGCCAGCGCATCGTGGTCTTGGCGAATCGGTACAGATAGTGATGCAAGCGGTCGATCCAAACGTTCACGGTCGCGATCCTGAAGTACATCTCTTGCTGCGGAGGTCGTAGCGCAGCTGTCATACCTCCGATGCTAGCATTCGTTGCCAGGTTGGTACGAATCGCAGACACCAGAGCGTCTAGATTGCTCCACGCTGTCTTGAGGTCCAACTTGGCAGTGATCGTTCGATTCGACGCGTGAAGCGGGGCCACCGGCACGCCGAGATGTTTGATGACACCACGCATCCCAATCGACGTCGAGTCGTACTCGTACGACCACAAGTTGGTAGATTTGATGGCAGTGTTGCCTTTTGTTCCCAGGAAGCTCACCGACGCGGAGTCGCTACTGCGAGTTGATTCGTTCCGCCAGATGTGCGCGACCGGATACGCCCAAGGACCGAAGTATGCGGCAGTGTTCGGGCCGGCCTTATTCGGGAAAAGCTGGAAGACGTCCTTCACGCCGAGTCCCGTGCGTGGGATATCGGTCGTTAGCAGCAGCAGCGACACGAGCGAGAAGGCGCAGCGCACACGCGAGAATCTGATGCAGCGATCAATGTCAGCTTCCGGGAGTGCCCAGTCATTCGGAAGAGACTCGAGGCGATTCTCTCGCTTTGCTGGGGCTGCGATCAGCGCCCTCGATGTGCGAGTCACGTCTTCATCCTGAGTTGGTGCCGGCGCGATGCCTGGCATTTGGGAGATGGAGATCAGCAGTAAGGAACGACCGAGCGTATTGATAGAGTGCAATACTTTCTGCTGTGAGAGGCTGTTGAATGAAGGCTCCGAGATGACGTCGAACGGCGACATGGCCGATAGCGATGCTGCGTCCCGTCATTCTGTTCTTCTTGTATCGCGGAGCGTGCTGAGGGACCATACTGCGTCTCGAGACGGTGCTCAGTTGATGAACTTCGACGTGTTATACAAGAGTTTGTTACCAAGTTTCCAGTCTGGCCGCGCCATGACTGGGTTCCCTACAGATAAATCTTCTTGGTGTGATCGCGCTTGGCGTGGAGCACGATGTTGTCCACTACGTATTCGTTCATGAGCAGCGCGTCGCCGTTCTCGAACCGCAGCCGCTTCTTGTGAATCAAGTCAGGATACATGTCGTCCGTGAGGATCTGCACGTACTGGGCGGCGGGCGTCGTGTTCGGGCTCTGCTTCACGCGAGATGTCGGCAGGAAGATGAGCGCGAAAGACAGCGCGATCATGGCGAAGCAGCCGAAGAAAGTCGCGATGGCCGGCCCCGCGCCGACAGAAAACGAGATTTCCTTGACCTCCCACGCGCCGTCGAGGTTGAGTCGCTTCGCCGAGTCCGCGTCCTTCGACTCATCCTTCACCAGCTCGATGGCAACCGCGTCCTGGAAGAGGTAGTATAGCGCCGACGTGTACATGGTTTGCATCGGCTTCTCCATGTGAAAGTGATTGTCCTCCACGTGGCTGATGTACGAGTCGATGAGGCTGTCGCACATCTGCGCATTCCCAAACACCCCAGGCGGCACGTATCCGACGAGTTCAGGGTTGATCACACTCATTGCAAACTCATTCTCGCCTTCTTTCTCCGAGAGGAGAGGCACGAAGACCGAGTTCAGACGCAGCAGACGCAGCGGTCGCAGCATCGAGCTGTTCGCGTGGAGGTTCGCAATGTAGTCCTTGCCGAGAAGCAGCACACCTTCACCGAAAGTCTCGACGTTGTTCTGCTTGTACAGCAGCGGCATCGACAGCCCAGTACACTTGCTCTCGTCCGTGCACTCCGCGTCGTGCGCTTGGTCCAGCTGCGCCACCTTCCACGACAGCTTCGCGAACGAGAGTGACACGAACGCCTTCGGGTTCACAAGCTTGCGTCGCTTCTGTGTCGAGTCCAGTTCCAACGAGTCAGCGGTGATGTATGACCCGATGCCGAACAGCATCACAGCGTCATCCACGGCCTTGCAGTTCGTCGGCGCGAACGTGTCCAGCTCCTTGTCGCGCACGATCTTGTTGTCGCAGTTCGCCATAAACGGCGTGAGCGAGACCTCGTTGCGGATGAACGACTTGGTGTTGAACGACTTGTAGACGCACTTGCTCATCCCGCACTCGTTCGACTCCAAGAAATGCACAGGAACCGTCTTATTTGTCCCGTCGTACTCGATCTTGTCGAGCCCGTACGTGCCCTCGAGCGGGATATCGACCGTGATCGTTTCGAGCTGGATCTGGTCAGTCACTTTGTGCGAGTGGAACCCCATCTTGATGTTGTCAGTCGTCGAAGACTGCGGGATCGCGTTGTTTGCGACCTGGACGATCCCTTTGACGACGTTCTCGAGTGACTCCTGCTTGTTCGCCGTGATGTTGAGAACCGAAACGACTTGTGAGCGCACACCGAAGCACAGCGCGGGAACACTACCCTCGGTGGTTGAGATCACGCACGTAAAGTTCCGCGTGAGGTCCATGTTACCTACGGCTTGCTCGAAAAGGACAGTGCCCTGTGCGAGCGTCTCCACCGCGAGCGTCAGGTTGAGATCCTTCGTGCTCTCCTGGAACTTGCTCGGGTTGCTATTGAACTCGCCGTAGGTGAACTCGACCGACATTTCGGGCTTGTCAAGCCCGTTCGCGAGCAATCCACTATTCCAGTCGTTCATGTAGAAGCCAACCGAGAGCGATGTAGCGTCAACCTGGTCCATCGCGGGGTCCGTGTTCGAGTGCTTGACGGCGCCACACTCCGTGCGCAGGTCGAATGGATCCGTGTAACCGGTAACGACGCTCTTGAGCAGTGTCCGGTCGAGCGTCACGGGGTCGCCTAGAACTGTTGTGGTGTTGGCGCTGCTGGAGAACGTGAAGAACGTGGGCGGCTCGGAGTTGACGTCGTCGGCCGCAATGAAGGGATCGATGCCGTCGGAGAGCTGACTCACGTAGAGACTCGCGAGGCCGACGTTAATGAGAATGAAGATGCACTTGAAGGCCCAGTAGAGCACGTTCGCCTTGGCCTTGGACTCGACGCGATGGGGCTGGTCGCCCGGGAAGAAGCTGCAGTTGTGCAGGTACGTCATGAGCGTCGGAAAGACGAGCGTCTCGAGGTAGAACTCGAGGACTTTGCTGACCGCGAACATCATGGGACCGGAGATGGACGAGTACTGCTCGACGTAGTCATCCGCTAGGTCGGAGGAACCCTCGGTCTCAAAGATCTTGGAGCGCAGTGTCATGCCTTCGAACGAGAAGATCGCGTAAGCGAGCGCGAAGCCCAGACCGATGACAAGCACCACCACGTAGCGCGTCGTGCGCAGCGACATGTCGACGATCGTGTGGTGGTCGGCGTCGTCCGCGAGCGCGACGCCCGGGGCGGCGGTGGCGCGCGGTGCTGCCGTCGCAGCAGAGGGCGGCGAGTGTGAGTGCGAGTCGGAAGTCGCGTCGTCCATGCTGTCGTCCACGTAGCCGCGCGCATCGGCCGCCTCCACGGATGAGGACGCCGAGCTCTGCATGGCGCCCGGTTGCTGCGAATGAGTGAGTGAGCCCGGGAGGTTGGCACCTGGATGGAGCTCTTGGTCTTGGTTGTCTGCTCCTTTCTTCCTTCGACTCGCGCTGGTGGCAACGTCCTGGCGCTGGCACTGGCGTCTCACCAGCAAGAGACCAACAAACCATTTTATGGAAATCAGGAGGTCGTAGCATACAAACTTCAAGTCAACGACCGTTGCAGCCACAAGTTTCGACTTGTTTCAAAATAGTCTTCGCGGGCAGAGCAGGGCCATAACAGGGGCTACTATTGATAGTGCCTCGAGTGTTATTAGCTTGCATGGGTTTGACTTGGCTTAAAGTAGCTATAAAACCTCTTACATGTTATAATGATTTGCATCAGGTTGCAAAGTACCACAGGGTCGACCAGTTGTGGAGGGCTCGCAAACCTCCTCAAATGCCGCCATCGCCACCAGAAGCTCCTCTTGGGCTCCGCCTACTTCACCATCCAAGTAACTTCTGCCTGCTTACACACCGCACCAAGGCTCATTGCCCAATCAGCCGGAAGCCAGTCGGTCGGCCGAGCCATGGAAGGGGATGCTGCCGCCCAACGCTACGGCTACGCACCCGGCAGCCGCTCGCACGACCTCATCGACACGTCCATGACCGAGGGCGCATTCTTCCCGATTGATACGCCGCCTGCAGGTAGCACCAGTGACCAACAGAGCCGCGCATTCTCCGAGATCGACGGCGGCAGCGAGCTCGGCAGCAACCACCACCACGACCACGACCTGCTCGAACAAGGCGGCGGCGCGATGAAGCCGTGGCCCGAGATCGTGCTGCGCTGGAAACGCTTCGGCATGGCGCTCACGGCGTCCATCGTGCTCGTGGTCGGGCTCACGATCTGGTTCTGGGAAGGCATCAAGGTCAAGACGATCAAGGAGCCCGTGGGCGACTCGGCCCAGAGCGAGAGGCTCCTGCGCCGCTACAACACGTACTCGGGTGTCACGATGGGTATCTTCGAGGCGTTCCTCGGCCTCGGCTTCGCACAGTTCTTCCCGGCCTTCACGGTCTACGTGCACAACCTCAAGTGGTGGCCGGGCGACAACCCTTCCGTGAAGACGAGCAAGCTCAAGAAGGTATTGCTCCTGCTCTTCTTCCCCGTTGTCATGATCGCTGTCGGCAACAGCTTCTCGGCGCTCCAGGCGGGCACGTCCACGGTCGGCCTCGAGCTCTTTATGAACGCCACAACCCTCGGCCTCAACCGTACCGCCGCCAGCGCGAAGGTCAACCTCACCTTGCTGCCGACAGTCTTCGACCATGAGAACACGATCCTCAAGTCTGCTGTGCTGCGCAGGTCAGTGCCGTTCGAGTACGTCGAGTCGAAATGCCGCAAGGATCTTACGAAACGCGGCGATGACCAAATCTCAGCGCTGAAGCGAATGGGAGACATCGACTCGACGTCCGCGGTCTTTGGCTTCCCGCTCAAGGAGTGGAGTCGCGAGGTGTACCCCGACCAGCCGGGCAAGATCTCAACCAAGAGCCTCAGCTTGCAGACGTCGTTTGAACTGCTGTTCCAGGGCCAAGCGCTTCTCGAGCGTGCGATCGGCGCCCTTCCCACGGAACGCTGCCGCTACTTCGCCGCGAACGAGTCGAGGAAGTGTGGCACCCGAAAGAAACGGACTGCACTTGACCCGCTTTACGGGTACCTCAATGGTACAAAGACACAGACGGAGGTGGCGCTGAAGAAGGAGATCTTCGCGGCGACGCAGAACGCGTTCTTCGACGACCTTGACTCTACCGTGGAGGTCACCTTGAGCCACAGCACGATCACCATCAGCCCGCAGATCGAAGTCCAGTACATGTTTTACGCAGTGATGCTGGAGAAGAGCTTTGAGTTCGGCTTCGACGGCGAGACCGAGGTGAGTCCGAAGAACTGCTCCGGGAACGCGTGCCAGTACCGCTACTTCATGCACGAACAAGACACGTTCTGCGGTCAGGCGTCGTGCGTGATCCCGGACTGGCAAGCGGACGTCATCCCACGTAAGCAAGCGTCGATGATGCAGTACAAGAAGAACTGCAAGCAGGATCAGGCGACGTTCGACAGCAACCTGCAGGCTGTTATCCCGGGCGGCTGCGAGAACGAGGAGAACGCAGTGTTCTTCATGGGCTTTGGCTCGCGGATCTTCGTGGACACACTCAAGATGGGCAAGACCTCGGACGGCGAAGAGATGCCGTACGCGTTGAACCCACGACGCGCGATAGCGATCACGGTCGGGAAGCTGGTGTGGAAGTACGAGAACCTCGACAAGTCCCTCGGCGCTGGATGTTCCGTTGACGACGACAGCACGGAGGCATGCATCGGCTTGAAGCACAAGTTGCAGCCGAGCGATCGGTACGTGATCGTTGGCAAGAAGTACTTGCCAGCTGCCATCTCCAAGTCCGACTTCCGTTCGCCGATCAACCTCTTCCAGCTCGTGACGCCAAAGATTCTGTCTCCGCGCGCGACGCACGCTGTCGCTGTCCCCGAGTACTTGGACACAAACTCGCTTCGAACATCTGACGGCACGATCAACGTCGCAGTGGCGCCGAACAAGTGCTCAGCACTCGCGGACGCGTTCATCTGGCACACATGGTACAACAAGTACTACTTGTATGCCACGTCGCAGCCGATGTACATGTCGGCGCTGCTGTACATCTTCCAGCGTGCCTCCGTGACGAAGATCCGAGATGGCGCTGAGGCGATGAGCAGAACGCGTCTCATGGGCGACCGGGCGGTGAAGCGAATTGTGATCAAGAACACGGACGTCGGCGTGTACACGGTCTGGATCGGCTGTAGCATTCTAGTGATCCTAGCGTTCGTCACACTCATGTTCCCGAACGAGCGCGCGCGCCTGAAGCCCATGATGGGTAAGAACGCTCGTGCCGAGCGCTTCGTGGCCGTGCAGACGGAGGAGGTGTATCCGAACTTGGTGTACATGAAGCGCTTCCGCATCGGCAAGACGGGCGAGGCGCTCAAGTTCAGCGAGTTCTCGGTCGAGTCGGTCACCCTGCACCACAAGATGGAAGATGACGAGCAGGTACACTTATAACTTTGCGTCTTTATATATATATATGTAAAGCAACAATCGACACTGTGTAGGTGCAGAGTCGTATGCGTGATGCGTGTGGGCACGAACAATGAGAGCGGCAGCGCGACGACGATCCCGATCCAAGCGTCCGACTCTCCCCAGTGCGTGCACGCCCACGTGCCGTCGAGCGACATCGACACCCACATTTGCTTCTCGACACTCCGACTCGTGTTCTCGATCGTCAGCCTCCTGCTCGTCGCGACCGACATCCCCCGCACCGGGCTCGGTGTGCGCTCCATGAGCGTTCTGTACACGCCGGTGGAGCCGGACATTGTGATGTACTTTGGAGCGTACGCATATCACATTGCACGGATCGTCAAGGACATCACCACTGAGACAGCAACAGCTTCCAACAGCAACAACAACCATAACGCCAGCTCGCCACCCTTGTATGCTGCAACGTCCGAAGGTGTACCAATTACCGATATCGAGGTGTGGGCGTACAAGTTCGACACACTCAGTATCCCGACGAGAGCTCTTGCCGAGCACCTGAACGTGATGGCGTACCCTCCGTGCGTCTTGTATCGAGAAACGTGTCAAGGGAGCACGCTGCATCTTGAGACGGTGTTTGAAATGCTCGACGGGTTAGTGTCTGCGGTTGAAGCTAGGAGTCTGCATCGGGGACACGGAGCAATGCCTTTTCGGTTTGCCACCACGTCGCTGTGGATTGAACGACTCCACCAGGCGCTGGTAAGGTTCATCTGGAAACACAGCGAGATGCGACTGAACTCAGTTCGGTACTTCGGGCCGTCGAGCGTGCAACTTCGAACACACATCTGCGACCCCACTTCGCGTCTTTCGCGATTCTCTTTACCTGAAATCTGTCTCCAAGAACTCCCATGGCTGTGCGATCATCCAGTGCTCGGATCCAACTTTCAAGTGCCAATGTGGGATCATCTTGCTCTGCGACTCAAGTTGATGCAGTCCGAGTACCCGGATCTCGAATTCGACGTCACAGTTATGGCAGGTCAGACCGTTCTAGCAGGGTGGCGGCCCCCAGTAGGACCAGCCATCACCCATGCGTCCGACAATCTCGAACTCAGCACGATCATTCGCGGTCGACGATGCCAAAACGCGACATCTGTATCTGAGAAAGTCTGCACCACAGTTCTCATCGACGACTACAGATACGAGCGGTCGAGTCTCATCAGCGACACCGCCGAGTGGTACCGCTTCACGAGGTTCTTGCGCGGGATAGGTCAGCTCTACATCTGGATCCGCATCCTGTGTCTCGCTGTCGGATGCTACAGAGCGCGCGCTTCTGAACCGAAGCTTCATCTTGCGCGTTGGCACTCGAAGATGTACTACGCGTTGTTGACGCTGACCAAGATACCGAGCCATGTGATAGTGTACGGCAGCTGGGTTCCAGTGTGCTGTTACGCGATCGCGCATTTCATCGATTGCTCCATAATCTACCTCGCGAACGAGCGCGCATGGTCCACCATTCAAGGGATCACCGATTTCAAGCCATCCGAGTACATCAGCGTCGCGATGATCCAGATGCGCAACATTTGGTTTCTCGCGCTCTTCCTCAGGTTGTTGACGGCATCACACCGCCAGCTCCTCGAGGCACGCAGCAAGCGGTGGACACCAGCAGACGGGATTGTTCGAATCCGAGGCATCCTTATCGGCGGAATGTCGATACTCACGGTCTGTGGTCCTCTTCGTATGAGAAAATTTCGTGACACCACTGTCACAAGCTTCATGGAGCTCTCGGATCATATCACGATACGCAGGGGTATCGACTTCGGGTACGCCAACACTTCTGAGAATGGGTTCCCTTTCGATGTCAAGCTGCTCGTGATGGCTCTCATCGGCATTGCCGTCTTCGCGCAAGCGTTGCATTTCGTCGCTCCGCTCGTTGCTCCGAACGCAAACTTTGCTGTATCTTGTCGATCATATTTCGTGCCGTACAGCGCCAATACCCTGTGGCCACGAGAATCGCTGCTGACTTACTGGATTGTCCGTCCGAATCTGCCAAGAGTGTCTGGCAACATCTTCACTCGCATACACCGACTCCAAACGAAGAAGCGGCTCGATTCAGTGTTCCAGAGGCGGATTGCTCCAGCAGAGAGTATACAGCCGCAAGAAGGGCCATCTCTGGTACCGTGCCACCCTCAGATTCCATCGCGAAAGCGGATCGACGAATGTCGAAAGTGCACACCGAGTCTTACATTCGACACAAGTTGCAGGTGGCAGATCGTGCAGGGATGCCCATACCACGATAACCTGGTGCATTTCGAGCAGAGGACGAAGGAGCATTGGTCTATCGTACGACTCATGAACATCGCGATGCTGACGGACCCGATCGTGCTTGTGCGTCTCTACCTCGTCGGCCGGGATGTGTACATCTATCGAGTCAAGCCAACGGCATCGTCGGTACGATCTCGAGAAACAACATCGACGCCCCCCATCATTGTTAGATCAAAGAAATCGAGACGAGCAAGCGGCGATACGAGTTCAGTTCATGAATCGGAAGACGGTAGCAGCGGTCCCCCTCGAGGTGAGAGCTACCATGGCGTCGATGACATCAACTCTCGATTCTACGTGCTGCCATGTCCGCTGTCCGACATTCTCGATGCTGTCAGTTCTTTCCCTGCCATCTACGACGACCTCGAGGCGCGGTGGGAGTTCGTCGCTACGACGAGTTCCAGTTTGCTGCCGTGGTCGGTTCTCGTGAACTGCGGGTGACAGCGAGGCGGACGATGGCCATGTTCTCGTACTCACGCACCAGCATCAGCTGGGAGCAGTACTCGTCAGTAGGTACCAAGCACTTTGCTTTCTAACCTCAGGGTGAAATAGTGCTGAAATCAAGGTAATCTCACTCATTTTCGATCGCACTTGCCAAATTGCCGAGTAGCACCAGCAGCAGCACCAGCAGCAGCACCAGCAGCAGCACCAGCAGCAGCACCAGCAGCAGCCATGGCGCGCAATGAGGAGAAGGCGCAGTCGCTCCTGAACCGCTGGACGTCTATGAAGCAGGACTTTGCCGACACCTTCAAGAAGTGCGTCCGCCGCCATCGTAGATTGGCTGATACAATCGCTCGGTACCTCCACCCACCTAACCAACGCGTTCATGTGGCAGCCGTCGGCCGTACCTGGCGTCCCAGTGCGACAACCTCAAGGACGCTGAGCGCTGGCGCCGCCAGATCATCCGCGAGATCTCCAAGAAGATCGCCGACATCCAGAACGGTGCGCGCGTGCAGCAGCAGCTCCACACGTCTGGTCCATTGTGTCATGGACGAACACTAACTACTGCTGCACGTCATCAGCGGGCTCCGGCGAGCACGTCATCCGTGACCTGAATGACGAGATCAACAAGCGCATGCGCGAGAAGCGCCACTGGGAGCGGCGCATTGTGGAGCTCGGCGGGCCGGACTACCGCCGCGCGCAGCCGCAGGCGGGCGACGACGCGGACGGCGGCGTCGCGCTGCAGGGCGCCGGCGGCTACAAGTACTTTGGCGCGGCGCGGAACCTGCCGGGCGTGCGCGAGCTCTTTGAGAAGGCCGAGCGCGCGCCACGGAAGCGCACGAGGTGCGTGCGAGACGCGGCGGGGCTTCGTAGGGGATTTGGTAGGAGGCGCTGAGTGAATGTCGGTTGGCACGTGGCAGACAGGATATGTTCAAGGACATCGAGCCGGCGTACTTTGGGCTCGAGAACGCCGACGGCGAGGACGCCGAGCTGCTGCGGGAGGAGGCGGCGCGCGAGGCGACACTGCGGGCGGCCGCCGTCGACGAGTGGAACCGCGCGGAGAGCGCGCGGCAGGCACAGGTCGCTGCACTGGTGCGTGGCGCTGGCTGTTAGTTACTGGTCGCTGAGGCGGCGAGTGTGGGTTGTAGCATGCATAACGTGGGGCGTTTGCTGCGCAGGACGTGAAGATCCAGTCGTAGGTATTAGGAAGACGAGAGGCACGCAGGCCAGCAGGCGAACGCGGTTCCTTTCTCCACTGCATTTTCCTGTTTGTAGCTTCGTCTTCCATTCAAATATATGGGGCGGCGAGGAAAAGAGGAGGAGCGGCGGGAGGCCGCCGCTTCGGATGGCTCTCTCTCGCAGACGCAGACAGGATGGCGCGCTTACTGCTTGAAGTGGCGGATCGGGTTGGCCTTCTGCACCTTGTTGTACTCGACGGACGCCGCCTGCCACTCGGCCGACGTCGTGCGCGGCTCGCCCGGGAGCGCACCGCCGAAGTCCGGGCCTGAGTCAGTGCACACGACAGTGGCGTCAGAGCCTCTCGCTTCCTCCTTCGTGTGTGTGGACACGACGCGCACAGTCCAAGGGTTTTAAGCGCACGCACCCGTGTAGCGGAAGTAGGCCCAGACGACGTACGACAGGCCGATGGAGCCGCCGAGCGTGACCGTCATGGCCTGCGCCTTGGGCATGTTCTTGACGAAGCCGTAGAGCATAGTGACGGTGTGGGTGGTGCGACTTGGGAGGGGCGGCGACTCGGTGTGTGGCTGTGTGGCTCTTGACGAATGAAGGCGGGTGTTGGTGAGGGGAGGGACTTGGGGACTCGACTAAGTACGAAAGGCAGCAAAGACATGTAATAGTGAAGTGACACGCTTATTTTGTTACTTCACATCGGTACTTCTTCTGGTGGTGCTCCAATCCACAGCAGCACTGCATCGATCGAGAAGTGCTGTCTGGTCTGTTCGGAGCGACGATCTCACTTCCATTGCTCTCTTTGTACTTGTTTCGTAAAGGAGTCAAGTGTCCATGTCAATCCTAGCGTGTTTCTCAGGGGTTCGTCCGGGGCGAACCACTGTGCTTAACGAGCTCCCCGCCGAACCTCACACATACATCAAAGCTCCAAGGTGTGTTACACGCGCTAGGCTCTGCACGTCAAGTCGACCTGGATAACAACCTGACACTGTACTGCGCGGTGCTGTGACTTTGCACTGAACGAGTCCAAACTTTAGCACGTCCTCGGTGTTGACGACCTGTAACACGAGACCTCTCATCGTCGTGGGCATCTGTTGCGGGTACTCGCGGTTGGTTGAGCAAGTGCTCGTTCTTCAGGAAGATGTTTCGCGCTGGATTCACATCACGATCGAGGACCAAGCGACACCTTCGGACCTGGCATTTGTAGATCTTCTCACCCTTCAGCGATGTATGGAGGTTGCCGCACCGCGTGCATGTCTTGGTGCTGAGGTAGATCGATGCGAGCGAGCGCACACCTCCACCGGGTCTTGACTCCACCGGGAGTCAAGGTCCGGTGTCTGGGAGCGCCATACTCCATGGTGTCAGTCAGCTGCTAGGAGGCGAGCAGCTCCAGAGCATCCACACCTGCCGCCCTGTTGTCTGTTTCCTGCTTCACGCGCTGTCGGCATGCGAGCCGAGACAGCTTACGCGAGGAGCGCCTTGAACTTGGCGCTGTCTGCGGCAATC
>JAASFZ010000048.1:0-46634 GCA_023334075.1 Globisporangium nunn | reverse complement strand
AGGAGGAGGAGGAGGAGGAGGAGGAGGAGGAGGAGAAATAGGGCAGTCGAGAAAGGAGGTGCCGTCGTGCCGCTCAGCCAGAGAAGCATCCAGTCAGCGAGTTGAAGGAGTTGAGTCGCTGAGCTGCGGACGCCCAGGCGTCTGCACGCGTGCAGTCTCGTTCTGTAAGCGCGAATACATGACCCGCAGCTTCGCAATGTCGTCGCAGAGCGTCCGATAGGCGGCGATTGTGGTCGCGAGGTCCATGACGACGCGCTCGAACTCGCGCTGGTGAACGGCCAAGTCGGACGCGATGAGCGCCATCCCGTCGAGGGTGCTGAGTACGGGCGCGCGGCGCTGCAGCTCGTCTCCGATCTTGAGGAAAAGCGCGATAAAAGCGCTGACAACCATAGTAACAAGCTCGTCAGATCCGCTAGTCGCGTCAACTTGCGGCTCACTTGACGCACACACCGCTGGTGCTTCATCTCGACGTCGATCGCCTCGGGCTCGGCGCTGCGGCGCAGCGCGTGCAGCAGCGCGGGCTTGAGTGTCAGCAGCTCCTGGAGCTGCGTGCACAGAGCGCTAGCACCTTCGACACGCAGCCGCAGCTGCTGGGGCAGCAGGCAGCCGGCGCACGCCACTTGGCGCTCGAGCGTTTCAAGCTCGCGCGTCAGCTGCTCATCTCGGGTGCAGATGTCAGTGTAAACGCGATTTTTGCGTATCCAGATTGCGTATAGCGCGCGCACCGCCAGCACGCTGGTCTTCTTCGCGAGCAGCAGACGGAGTCCGCGGATGAGCTCGACGGACGAGCTGCTGTAAGAGCTGCTGTATGGGCTGCTGCTTGCGTCCTGATGGCATGCATACATAAGTATACCGTCAGCGCGTCACGACTAGAGGAAGCACAGTACACGCACCGTTTCGGTAGCCGCCTCCAGGTCGTTGCGCTGCACGAATGCACGGAGGCCGCCGAGCGCCACGTGATGCGCGCGCGCGTCTGGCAGCGTCCATGGATTGCTCATTTTTTCTCACACTGCGCGAAAAAAAACATAGTGAAGAAATCAAGAGAGCGTTGTTACCCTTCGGTTTCTTCACTATGTAATCGCATGGATTGGGCAGTTCCAAAGTCCCAAAGAGGCGATCCTTCGGACGAGCTGAGAGCCACCGCCCCGCAGGCACCAGCAGCAGCAGGACCAGCAGAAGTAGCAGCAGCACCAGGTGCGTCATCCCGCCCTCCCTTCGCTGCAGGAGAGACGCTTCTCTACGAGCCTCTCGCTTGCTTGCTCGCTCGCTCGCTTGCTCGTTCGGTCGCGCTAAGAGCCGAAAGCGCGCGGCCAGCGGACCTTTCCTTTTCCTCCTGTGGCAAGAAATTAAACTTGAACTTTGTATGTCAATGGGGCGATGCTGCAGCGCTTCCCCCTCCCTCCCTCCCTCGCGCGCCAGAATGGCGACCGGTGCGCTGTGTGTGGAGACTGCTTGCTTTCTTCACTATCGGATGGCGAGACTTACGCGTTGTACTACCGCGCGTGATCTCAACAGACGACAGCTTGTACCCCATCGCGATCCTCGTCGACGAGCTCAAGCACGAAGACGTGCAGCTGCGCCTTAACTCGATCAAGAAGATCCACCTTATCGGTACCGATGACCATGGTGGCGAGTATCAAGGTGTTGATACCAAGGCTGATACCCAATTGTACCGGCAGCGTCGGCGCTTGGGCCGGAACGCACGCAGTCGGAGCTCCTCCCGTTCCTCAATGGTAGGGGGACATCGCACACAAGTCTTGTTGAGTATCACAAGGCGTGTTGTTTTTGGTATGAGGCGGTGGTATCAGCCAATGAACTCATTGCTTCGTCGTCCTACTGGCAGACTCGCTCGACGATGAGGACGAGGTGCTGCTCGTGATGGCAGAGGAGCTCGGTAACTTCGTGGACGTCGTCGGTGGCCCGGGACACGCGTACTTGCTGCTCAAGCCACTCGAGTCGCTCGCGACCGTCGACGAAGCTTCCGTCCGCGATATGGTACGGCATTTTAGGCGTGCCATACCAACAATTCAACGGGAAGCATTGCTAAGAGGGGCTGGGCATGGTGGTGTGGTGCAGGCGGTCAAGTCGATCTGCAACATCGTGGGCCAGATGCAGCCGGAACACATCGCCGAGCACTTCGTCGCGGTTCTTCGCCGTCTCGTCACACGCGACTGGTGCGTTCCCAGAGTTGCATTTGCGATCATTGTTTAGCTAGGGCGCCACCAGTGCTCATTAGCAGCTATTTACTCACAAATGCCCGCAGGTTCACTTCGCGGATTGCATCCTGCAACCTCTTCCAGGTCGGGTACGCGCGCGTGTCGGCGGAGATCCAGCGCGAGCTGCGCCAAATGTTCGCACAGCTGTGCCGCGACGACACACCGATGGTTCGGAAAGCGGCGTCGGCTGCACTTGGCGGCTTCGCTTCGGTGGTGCGTCCGACCGAGCAACATGACATGCATGATGATGAGCACCCAAGATGCTGATGTAAGAAATCTCGCGCAGGTGGACTCGGAGAGCGCAAACACGGAGCTCATGCCGCTGTTCCTCGCGCTGGCTCAAGACCGCCAGGACTCGGTCAGAATACACACGATCGACAACGCGGTCGCGCTCGCGAAGCTGGTGCCACGCGAGGTCGTGGCTGCGCAGATCCTGTCGACCGTATTTGACACTGCGCGCGACGGCTCGTGGCGAGTGCGCTGGTCGGTCGCGAACCGCTTTCCCGAGATCTGCGAGGTCGTTAGTCCCGAGACGGTGAACACGTTGATGTGCGACTGCTTCAGCGCCTTGCTCGAGGACAGCGAGGCGGAAGTGCGCACGTCTGCGACGTCGAAGGTGCGAAGAGTGGTCATTGCATTTTTCTAATGCTAGTGGGGGCAACCCGCCGAACCGAGCCTTATGCTATTGGACATCGGCATGCAGGCTGTGGGGGTGGCGAAACTGTTCCAGCCGCAACGAATCGTCGAGAAGATCATTCCGTCGTTCCAGACGCTTGCGAGAGATCTGTCTGATCACGTTCGCTCGGCGCTCGCCGGAGTTGTGATGAAGATCTCACCGTTCCTGGGCCGCGACCCGACGATCGAGCACCTCCTGCCACTCTTTCTCTTGGTGCGTACGTTTGTTATTGTGGGAGGACTTGAGTAGTCGTCACTGCGACGCGGATGCTGTCGTGCGTGTAAACTAACGAATGAAATTGGTGTCGCAGTTGCTGAACGACCAAAACTCGGAAGTGCGCCTGAACGTCATTTCGAATCTCGAGGAAGGCAACAGCGTAAGGCATTTATCCGTGCTTGCTGTCAAGACCACCACACCCAAGACATGACAGCTGATCGACGAGTTCTTGCGCTAACCAGGTGATCGGGATCGAGCTGCTGTCGCAATCTCTGCTCCCGGCGATCGTCCACCTGGCTGAGGATCGCCAGTGGCGAGTGCGCCTCGCTATCATAGAGTATATCCCGCTTCTCGCTGCGCAATTGGGTCAAGACTACTTCGAAGAGCGCTTGTCCGACATGTGCATGTCGTGGCTCGTGGACAACGTCTACTCCATCAGAGGTGTGTGTGTGTGTAGTGCATGACGCTCAGGCCGTGTGCGGAGTCTGCTTTCGCACGTGTTTCAATTCTAACAAGTGTCTGTGATATCGTCCTCATTTTATGTCGGTGCCGAGCGCAGAAGCGGCGACTATTAACCTGCGCAAACTGACGGAGAGCTTCGGTGTGGAATGGGCTCGAGCACATATCGTCCCTCGTATCCACGCGATGCACTCGAACGCCAACTACCTCCACCGCTTGACGTCGCTTCACGCGGTTCGCGTACTCTGCGAAGCCATGAATGCCGAGACGATCCAGACGCTGATGATTCCGCTTGCGGTGGAGCTCGCACAGGTGCGAGCGAGATGCCTGACGTTCATTGGCTGTCTACTCGATTTTTACACTCGCGTTTCTATTGGCGTTCTGTCGTGACGATTGAGCAGGACCCCGTCCCGAACATCCGCTTCAACGTGGCAAAGACGCTGGAGGTGGTTGCGACGAAAGTAGACGCATCGGTGGCCGAGTCTGCCGTGAAGCCGTGCCTTGTGGCGTTGCTGCAGGACAGTGATAGTGACGTCGTGTACTTCTCGACTCGGGCGCTCGAGAAGTGCTAGCTCGTCGGCGAGGGACGCAGGGTTATACAAATCGACAAAGAGGAGAAGAAGACAGCCAGAGGACGCGATGCCAGCCTTCATGTGGATCCTCAGCGAGAGCAACAGTAAGGCGTCTGCCGCACAGCGATCAATCCGAGGAACCAACTTCATGTGCCACTTGGGCGGTCTCGTGTGCGTGGTGAAGAAGTGTTTGGTATTACGCCTACTTGTGCTGTCGCTTGCAACGTGCTTCCCCTACATCGAATGTGCTGTCCAGTGTCCACCATTTCCAAAGCATTTCGAACGTGATGGCATCACTGAGGGAGCCAGCGGACGCGTTCTTGGGTTCATCGACCCCATCGTGCATCTGTTGCGATTCAAATAAGTGTCGTGGAAGACAAGGAACTCATGAAAATGTCAACAGTCCGCAAGATCACTTCTCTTCCACTTGCAGCGTACCTGCTGCCAGATCTCGTTCACCTCAGCGTCGGTAAGCGGCTGCGTGCCAAGGTTCACCGGCAGCACTTTCAGCTGCTCACGCGAAATCTTCCCATCGATTTCCTGTTTCTTGAACGCCATGAGGAGGGTAGCGCGCTCGTTGCTGCTGTCCTTCGCACTTCGGATTCTGTCGAGTTGCGCACGAGTGTCAACTTCCTTTTGCAGCGCCTGGAGCTTACTCGTCTAGAGCAAAAGACATATATTAACATGAGCACGTTCGTCAGAGAGCGTCAATCGATCGCAGAAGAGCCGTACAAAAATGAAGGGCACGCTACTAGGATGGACTCGGTGACTTCGTCCGCGACGCTGTAGCACAAACGGATTGCTTCCGAGAAAGTCCCGATTGCTTCGGTTTTGTCCTGTTGATGCAGCGACGTGGAAGCGTCAGAATGAAGCATCGCGAGATCAAAGAAGACAGTATGGCAGTGGTACTGTACCCCGCTTGCAGCTTGAAGCTCTCCGAGCTGAAGCAGTACCTGCGCTTCGCCACAAATCGCTGCTTTGCTCTTTGCAACTTCAGGAAGCTGCAGGATAGCACAGTGAGAGATGGAACGATACCAAACTCTGTCGATAGATCCCAGCTCGTGAACGAACTCATGACGGTACCTGGTACAGCTTGCGTGTCTTCAGCAGCATCTCGTGCACCTCGTAACTCGGATCGGCAGGTGCGGCTTCTCGAGTACCCTCTACTTCTGCTGGATCAGCAGTGCATCCAGGAAGCTGGCTCGATCGCTCATGACGTGAGATCGCCCACGCAACTCGCATCAGTCGACTCAAGCACAAGTAGCACTCTGAAGAACGGAGTTGTATGTGAGCAAGTCTGCGTTTAAGCCAAACAATTGCACGAGGCACACCTGCGAGCTCCAGGACAAGTTTCGCTGGGTCAAGGAATGCAAAGTCGGGATTCCTTGACTTCACGACAGAGCGCAGTGTCTTTTGCCTCGGCGTGTTGAATACAAGTGCATCACCGGTGTAAGTGACTCGGCTGCCATCGCCACATCGCGTTCACCACTCTCTCGCTTTGCTCGCACCTCATACTTGTCAATCGCCTGCACGAGTTCTGCTTGTTTGTCCTCGATCGCTTCTGCAGAGTACGAAGCAAGCGCACGCAGCTCCTGCGGCTTCCGCAGTGCGGGTTGCTGCAACTGCTGCTGCTGTTGCTGGCGAGGACCCTGGTTCTTCGTCTTCATCCTCGGCGTGTCTTTAGTTCCCTCTCACTGTTGCAAACAGTCGACCCTTAGAAGAAAGCGCCGCCATGCACATATTATGAAGTTGTCGCTGTCTGCGCGGCCAGCTCAACGGGAGATTTCAATGTTATACAGCTTAGAAAATACTCAGCATCTTGGCCTCCGCTTCTGGGCCTCCTGCTACTGCTGCTACTTGCTCACCATCTCTCTAAGAACTTGACCCATCCAGCATCACACGTGCTCACTCGGAAATGGACTGTCGGCGTCGCTCGTAGTCAGGATCGTCTGTCGGGAGCTCGTGTCGACACACCGGACACGAGTTATGCTGAAAGTACCAAGTTGCACCCGACGCATCATTCAGTACTCCGCGACAAAACCATATCCACCACCAAGCACGTGCATGTACCTGTTGAAGCCACGGCAATATGCAGTCGACGTGGAACAAGTGCGCGCACGGGAGCTTGTGGGACTCCTCGTCGACCACGAAGAGGTCTTTGCACACCGGGCATTCAGCGCTCCCGTCTACGTCACTCTGCGTGATCTTGACCTTCGGCAGCGTCTCAACCACGTCCTTTGCCGCGGGCGGAGCGCCATGCTGTCCGTGCACAGCCCGTCTTCGTTAGGAAAACACTCAGCACATCATCACACTCCCGCTCACGCCAATGACAGCATCGCGCACTCGATTCGGATCGTTCTGCATGAGCTGGTTGATGATGGTGGACAAGTTCCCGAACGCGTAGTCTCCCGGGTTGCTTGCAAGCCCACCGAACGGCGCGCCGAGCATCCCGCCGAGTGCGCCGAAGAGCCCGCCCACGTCGCCGCCGCCGCCGTTGATGAACACTTCCATCGGCGTGCCGTCGCTGCTGATGATCCGCGCCGAGCGGGCACCAGTCCCGGCGGCACCCCCGCCGCTGAGCAGCTGGATCAAGCTTCTGGTCCCCAACCCATATAAACGAGACAAAGAGATTGCAATCCTCCTGTCAGTTTATCTTCTCCTTCCAGCATCAGGCCTACCAACGCACTCGGAGAAGCCGCCGGCCGTTGTCTGTCGCTGGATGCGCCGCCTGCCGCCCATGCCAGCAGCAGCCGCAGCGTCCGCGTCGTTCTCCCGACCGCCTGTTCCGACGAGGTCACCTGGGATTCTCGGGAAGTGATGGAAGAACTGGAACGCACACACACACACACAATTGGTCTCCTACTTACACATCCATTACTCTTACAAAGTATGCAACACACTCACCTCTGGCTCCTCATCAACCTCCGTCGTTGTCGGCATTGCAGGCGGCGTCGGGGGCTCCGCAGTCTCCGCTCGGAACTCTTGCGGCGGGTCATCCTGTTTCATGCAGCACTTATGAGTCTATCTGCAAGTCGTCGACTCAGCACCAGTGGCACTCGCTCGCTTGCTTGCACGTTCGCTCGCGCGCACCTCCTCGACCTCCTCGACGAAGTTGCTGCCACAGCGCTGGCAGCAGACTTCCTGCGACTGCGCATCGACGCGCGTGGCGACGCCGGCGTCGCACTCGTGGCACCAGAACTGCGGCTCGCGAGCGGTGGCGGTCGCGGGGATCACGTCATTTGCGGTGGCAGGCGAAGATGGCGAGAGCGGAGGCGTGCGCACACCGTCGTCGACGGCGCTTGCGCCTGCAAACATGCTGGCGAAATGACTAGTGTGTGCTTGATTGCGTTGTTTCAGAGAAAACCTTTGATATAGCATGTTTCATAGCAGTACAGTATGTAACTTGGACAATAGAATGGGGGCAGGAATTTGACTACTTCCGAATGCTTTGTAAACCGTTGGCACATTCTCGATTCCTGCGAAAACACCACGGCGACTTCGGAGGCACTCAGCATCGGTTGGCGAGCGAGATGTGCGGCTACGACTCGCTGCTGCCCGTGCATCCAGTCCGCGATGCCTTTGCAGATATCGAGAGAGAGGAAATCTCGAGCAAGTCGCGTCAGGACTTGGGCAGCGGAGTTGAAGAAACTCAAGAAAGAGCTGAAGTGCACGAGAACAGAGGAAGGTTCCAAGCGGCAAATGCACGATGCAAGCTGCTGCGCAAAGATCCGTGGATGGCATGACGTTAGCGTGGAGGTTGGTGCTTGGGCGGTGACAGGGGAGCGCTGCTGTGTGCTCGTGCCTGTTGCACGCAACTAGCACCTTGGTTCAGCGTATTGATGTTGACTCCACGACGGAGCAACAGATTCAAGTGCTTGTTGAGTTTCGCGAGTGATGAAGATATGCAGTGAATGGATACATGGTCGCTACATCAGCCAAGCCCATCGCGCATGCCTGCAGACCCAGTACTCTACGCGTAGAGCTGCTTGGTGAACGAGAAGAGGTCGTGCACGCCGCCCTCCTTCTGCGCGCACAGCGAGCGGCGCTCGAAGCGCAGCTTGCCGGAGTACAGCTCCTCGTGCAGCTGCGGGATCGTGCGCACACCGAGATCCTGGAAGCCGTGGCGCAGGCTCTGCTGCATGTACGGAATGTACTGGTGCACCGAGCCTTGATCCACCACGGCGCCGGACACACCAAAGACCATGTGGTTTCCCGACGTGCCGGACGCGCGATAGTACTCATGGCTGCCGACTCCGTGGTACCGCTTGAGGCGCTGGCCGTCCTCGAAAAAGTAGTCGCCCGGCGCCTCCGAAGTGCCCGCGAGACTCGATCCCATCATCACGCTCGACGCGCCGAGAGCAAGCGCCTTCATCGCACACCCCGAGTTGCTCACGCCACCATCCGCGATCACTGGCACGTCGTACTCTCTCGCGATGGCAGCCGTGTTGTAGATCGCCGACAGCTGCGCGCGACCGACGGCTTTCACCATCTGCGACGTTGACACCGACGCGGCGCCCATGCCCACGCGCACCGAGTCTACGCCTGCATCCAGCAGGCTGCGCAGTTGCTTCTTCGTGACGACGTTGCCGCCCATGACCTCCACAGACGGGTGGTTCTCCTTAATGTACTTAATGAGCTGGAGCTGCTCGTCCGTGTCGCCCTGACGCGCGTCGAGCACAATCAAGTCCGCGCCAGCTGTCGCGAGCGCTGCGATGCGCTCGGTCGCCGTGCTGTCCACCGGTACCGCAGCACCGACAAGTAGTTTGTGCGTCTCCGGGTCCTTGAGCGCGTTCGGGTAGTCGCGGTTTTTGACCAGATCCATGCGCGTCACGAGCGACACGAGGTTGCCGCTGTCGTCCACGATCGGCAGCGTGCCGACCTTGGCACTCTTGAGCGTCTTGTTTGCCTGCTCAAGCGTGCACGGGTACTTGCCGACCGTGACCTTCTCAAGCGGCACCATCACCTCCGAGAGCTTCTGCGACCGGTCGTCGATAAAGTCCACATCGCGCGACGTCACGAGTCCAACAAGCTTGCCGTTCGGACGCCCATTGTCCGTGATGGGCACGCCCGAGACCTTGAGCTCGTCCAGGTCCGCAATCGCGTGGTTCGGGCTGAGCACCTTGGGGGACACGATGAAGCCGTTCTCGAACTGCTTGACGGTGCGCACCATCTCCGCCTGCTCGGTGACGCTGTTGTTATGGTGCAGAATGCCGATGCCACCCTGCAGCGCAAGGCCGATCGCCATGCTCGCCTCCGTCACCGTGTCCATAGGCGAGCTCACAATCGGCGTTGTCAGCTTGATCTTCTTAGTCACCCGCGTTGAGAGGTCCACCGCATCCACGCCGAAGTCGACTGTGAGTGCAATACATCGCCAGGTGCAGAACAGGAGCGTTCGTCAGTCGGGCTCCTCGCTTCTCAGCCATAGGGTGCAATTATGCGTGCACGTACTGTGCCCAGGCTGCTCAGCCGTTGCATCCCGTCGAAGCCAATCCATCCAATCGTGTCGTGTTAGCGGACCTAGTGCCCAACCAGAGCACATATGCTTACAGACGCACGCACAAGCGCGATGATGTCGTCGAAGGTGAGGCCGTCAGCGTCCTCGACGCGAAAAAGCTGCTGCGCGCTGAAGCCGTCGAGCAGCTCGTCGCCGGGGCTCATGCTGATGTCGCTCATGTTGCCAAGTGAGTCTCCGTGTTTGTGTGGTGGTGAAGGTGTCAGACTCGGATAAGTGCGAATCGTGACACATGATAATGAGCGACTTCAACTTGGTTGTCATCAATCAAATACCTCACGGCGAACTGGAGCTACAATCAGAAGCTAGCTACTTGAGGCTGCAAAGCTGCTGGAAGAGCTGTTGCGCGCGGTCGTCGTCCCACTGGCTGTTGCTAGCGTCGCTGAATCCGTGATCGGAGTTCTTCGCTGACATCGTCGTCGTCGTGGTCGTCGTCGAGGGTTGAGGTTGGTGAGACCAACTTGCGAGTGTGGGCGAATTCGCAGGCTGCGGGAGCTGTATCTGCTGGAGCAGACGTTGTAGCTGCTCTTCTGAGCTCGTATTCCTCATGCGCGCGATCTGTCGATCCTCGAGCTGTGGCGACAACAGCACTGGTGCTTGCAGCTTCGATCGCGAAGGCTCTGCTCGCAGAGGAGGTGGCGAGACAGCGACTGTCTCGACGCCAAAGAACAGGTCGTCGTAGTCTGGCGGCGGACTCGTCGGTCGCACAAGTGGCGACGCTGACAAGTACTGCTGCTGTTGTGGATGGTGTTGAGACGACGAAGGCCTAGGCGCCAGAAACTGGCGGACAGGAGGCAGCGCGCATCGCTCGCTCGATCTACCGGGTGTCTTCGATTTTCTGAAGCGATCCAAAGAGCAAAGCAGGCTTTAGTGAAGCTGCGCTCATCGAGCCTCGAGAAGTCGAGCATAACAGAAGACCGTACCGCGGTTTCCTCATCGGGGACTTCGCCTTGTGCCGTGTCTTCATCGTTTGCGCTTTCTTCCTGTAGCCATGAGACGACAGTACAGGCAAGATGTCGGCTGTGTTGCCAGGTTTACAAGACCTGCAAAAACGCAGTCGTTTACGCGTACAGTGTGCGACGGTTGCTTTGCTGTGCATCATCGCCGCTCGCTCTCGACTGTCGCTGCGCTGACGGAGGTATCGCCGCGTTAAACCGTGCCACAAAGCCGCTTCGTGGGTGTTTGTCGTGGGTCTCCTGGTTCTCTTCGTTTCTCCTGGAAGTGAGCAATGCTTTGCTCAGCGGGCTCAGCTCCGCGCCGCTACTGGGGTCGTCATATTGTTGTTTGTCAAAGTCTCCTGCGTTCGTCATCTCCGGATGCTCGATAAAGTCTGTGTCACCCCAACGACCGTGAAAAAACTTGCATCTCATGGCAGCCATACTGGAGGGAGGAGGAAGACTGACGCACATCCTGGCGTTCGAGACCGAAGCATCATGTTCTCGAGCCGCAGTAACCTGATCTGTTCTTTCAAGTCCATAATCAGTTTCTCCTGTCGAGCGAGCATGAAGAGGACATCGAAGTGAGCTGAGAGTGAGCACATGCCGTTCTTGACGCATCACCTAGCTCAAAGCCACGCAAGCAGACTCGCATGTGGACTCAGTACAGCCGTCGGCCGATTCTTGATCTTGGCGACTCCCATCGCGAAATCGAGCGTGCGTGTCGACTCCGTTCTGAACTGCGGCGCAGAGTTTACGCACGCAATCATGAGTGTCTTGCTGTTGCCTCCGAGGCTGTCGATCAAGAGCTGCCAGCACACCAAGTCAGCTGATCGAGCAAAGACACGACGCAAACTGCATCTCAAGCTAGCTCATAGCACACACCATTGTCAACTTGGAGTCCCGCACTGGGACGAACTTGCTCTTGCTCTTCGAGTTGAGCGCCTGGATCACCTGGTTGAGGCAGTAGAGGCTCTTGTTAATGTGTCCGGTCTCTTTGAGTTGCGTGCCGACAGCGCCTGTGTCGTTTGCTCGCTCGCTGCCCGCTAGATCCACGATTGTGAGCTTCCCGTACTTCTTGACGCCACCGCTCACAGTGTCACCTTCCAGAGGCGCCGAGTCGATGTAAATTGTCAAGAGACAGTGACTCCGATTTGATCGCTCGTTCAGTAGGTGGCTGGACTTGGTGCGGTTCGCGGCTGCAGTCTTGACGACTCGAATCATCTCCGCCGCGGTCGCGCACTGCACGACGGTCGCATTCTCGAGGAAGAACCCGTGGTCTTTAGTCGAGCGCACCGCGAGGCTCTCCTTGCGAGGATCGAATACATCCCTGACCATCTCGTTGTAGATCTCGACACACGTGATGCGCAGCGTGTACTCCACTTCACGTTTGCGTGCGTCCACAATGCGCATGAGCTCGACGGCGATGCGAGGCAGCACGCCGTCCGATGGCTGCGCCGAAAGCTTCTTCTCCGTTGAGCCGTCCTCTTTGCCAAAGATCGTGTACGACTTGCCTGCGCCAGTCTGGCCGTACGCGAAGATCGTCACGGGGAACCCGTCGAGCGCGGCTTCGATCAGCTCGCGACCCTGGATCGCGCCGAACACCTCCTCTTGGCGCATTGCGGGCGACAAGAAACCATCGCAGCGGAACGTGGCAGCTTTTGTCTTTGTGCTGTCTGAGAACACGAACACGGTGCTGCCATCGGGACTCGCGGTGATCGTGTCGCTGGACGAAGACGGCGACGACGACGATGGCGCAACGTTCGGCTTGGCGCGCACGACCACCCGGATCTTCTCTTCTCGCTCCATCGACCAGACTCTGCGCTATATCGAGTTGGTACTGTGAGAACGAACCAATCATTGCAGCACTCAAACCATGAGATGATGACCCCATGTCGATGTAGATGACAAAGTAGAAGCATATACTGAAGAACGTTATCAAGTTGCTCGCCTAGGTCGACGCCGAGCGGTGACGGGGGTGCGAGGCCGTGGCGGACGAATTGTCGTCGTCGAACTCGAGCGGGATGTACTTGATGTCGCAGCCGTCGCGGTGTGGGCTCAGCTCGATCACTGTGTTCGCGCACGCGTCGAGGTACGGCACCTTCTCAGCCTTGCAGCCGGAGAAGTAGCCCATGAGGCACCGGAGCACCGACTCATTGCAGATCACGAGCACATCGCGCTTCTTGCGCTCGAACTCGATGATCAGCGAGCGCAGTCGGCTGATCAGGTCCACGTAGCTCTCGCCGCCCACGCCCGGGTACCGGTACCGCAGCTTGTCCTTCTCGCGAGCGTGGTAGTGCTTGGGGTAGTTCCGCTTGATCTCGTCGTACGTGAGCCCCTCAAAGTCGCCACCACCGAGCTCGTTTAGCAGCGTCGTGGACACGTAGCGCTTGAGGTGGCGCGTCGGCAGGTACTTGGCAGTTTGCCGCGAGCGCTTCATCGCGCTCGTCCACACCTCCATCGGTCGGTCCAAGTCGCACTGCTTGTCGAGGAACTTGCCGATCGCCTTCGCGACGCGGTGGCCGTCCTCCGACAGGTCTGCGTCGAGCCCGAGGATACCGCGGCAGCTTGTCACACTGGACCCCGGCCGTACGAGCCACACGCGCCGCGGGAACAGGTGGATGTTCTCTAGCAACGACACAATGTGGCTCTGGAGGAAGCCCTGGCAGAATCGCGCTTGGATCTTCTCACCTGCCTGCGAGAGGTCAAAGCACAGACATGGTCGGTCAGTCAGCTCAAAATCGCAGTACTGCAGAAAGCGCTAAGGAACTCGCTCGGAAGAGGGTACGTACATTGTAGACCTTGACGTAGCAGACGTTACCGCCGTCCTCCGTGTCCTCTACGGTCTGGTACACGCGCTCGTACTCGGTCACTCGCTGCCGGAAGTCCGCGAGCGCCTTCTCGGCGTCTTTGCCCGCGTAATCGTCGTTTTGCAGCTTCCTGCGAGTACATAAGCGCAATCGTCGACATGAAGAATTAGGAAATGAGGACTCCTTTTCCAAGCAGCAGCCGTGCTGCTGCTGCTGATGGTCATGGCGACAGCGTACCGCTGGTAGTTGGCTTCCAGCAGTTCCTTGTTATCGCAGATACTCTCAACGAACATCACGCGCACGTTGTAGTGCGCGCGCACCTTGTCCAGGATGTTCTCCCTTCACGTCCCCCAAGCAAAGAACATTGTCAGCATCGCTCACCACCTGTGTGTGTTCCTCCTCCCCGTTCTCGACATAATTCGTACCTTCGGATCTTGGTGGTGTTGGTGGCATCGAAGATCGCGACGTGGCCCTCGGTGTCGAGCCAGTCGAGCAGGTCGTCGAGCACCTCCATCGCAAGGTTCTCGCGCAGCTTCTTGGCGTCCTCGTTCGCGGCACTGAAGAACTGGGCGTCCTCGCCGGCCTTACCAATCTGCCGCCGGTGGTTCCCGACGTTGAAAATCCGTGTGGGGAAGCCGAGCCACTCAATGTAGCGCGTGGCCTTGTGCACAACGAAGCTCTTGCCGCGCGCGGGCAGACCGACCATGACGAGCACGAGCTTCTTCTGCGCGGTCATGAGCCCGTCGGGCAGCTGGTTCTTGTCGCTGCGCGGCGAGTCGACCAGCAGCGCCGACGCCGGCGTGTCGTACTCGTCGTCGCTCAGATTCATTTTCTTCCACATCCACTGCGAGTGGCGGTCGTCTTCGAGGCTGTTGAGGCGCTCGATGCGGTGGTTCTCGAACCGCCGGCGCATGGACTTCCAGAAGAGCAGTTTGCGGCTCGCGCTCCGGAAGAGCGCTAGCAGCGCCTCGCGGTGGTAGAGCAGCTGCAGCGCCAAGAGCACGCCGAGCGTCCAGCGGTAGCCGCGGGTCCGCAGGCGCGTGAGCGCGGTCGTCGCCGTCATGACCATCGGTTGCGAGGCAGCAGGAGGTGGTAGCTTGGTGCTTGGGGGCGTGAGTCTTCTTCTTCTTGGTGGCAAGTCGGGTATGCGAGCAGATCCGTTATTGAGTGCCAAATGAGACACTTAGGTTTTCTTAGTGAGCTATTCTTACCGAGAAAAAAACACCAAACAAACAACTAGACAAAGATTCAGTCCGTTCGACTCGTGCGAGCGAGTAGAGGCTCCCAAAGTCCAATCCGCCGCCTTTGCAACAAAATGCGCGAGCGCGAGCGCCACGCGACCGCGATCCAGGTCAAACAGATGCGCGCATGAGAGTGTATGTGCGCTGAACCGACTAACGCGCGCGTGTTACTCACGGTCGCCAGGCCGCCTTCCGCGGCTTCCGCGCGCGCCGACGCGTCGTCTGGGGCGTGCGGGCGCAGCTCGAGGCGTTCGTCGCGCAGGAGCTGCAGCTCACCAGCCTGCACCTGCGCGGAGCAGCGGGAGACTTGCGGTGGCTGGCGGACGGCGGGCGGCGGCGCCGTTTGCACCTCCCGCGCTTCGACGACCGCGTCTTCGGCGTCACGTTCTCGTTCCCGCCAGCTCCGCTCGAGGAGGCGGAAGGCAGCAGCGACACGGGCCGCTGCCGTGACGACGACGACGACGACGAAGTGGAAGAAGAGGCGGAGACCCAAGCAGAAGCAGCTGGCGCGCCAGCTGCTGCTTGGAGTGAGGAGCTCTCCCACCAAGCAGAAGAAGGCGCGGCACTCGATGCTGGAGACACTGGTGGCGACACAGATGAGCAGCAGCAGCAGCAGGAGCAGCAGCAAGAACTACCTCCTGCCCGCACATGCGACGAAGCTAGCGAGTGCCAAAACGCGCCTCGGAGTGACGAGTCCTCGTCTCAGACGAGCGAGAAGGTCGCAAGAGTAGCCGACTTGGCTGGTATCGACGACGTTGCGTCGTGTTCAGAAAACGGGACTGCGAGCGAGGACACGAGTGGTGCTGCGCCAGCGAAAGCTCCTACTGTTGTTGCTGCTCGCTCATCGGTGACGCCGACGGTCGATGCCATCCTGGCGACACACTCGCGCGAAGAGATCCTGCTAGAGCTCGAATGGGCGAAGCAGGCACTGCGAGACCGGCGAAAGGTGCGGTGGAGTCTGTGGCTCGTGTGTGGTGGATGGAGGGTGGCTGACACTGTGTTCGCGGCTCTGAAATTTCCAGTACCTCCAGAGCCGCCCGAAGCGCAACGTCTGAGCCTATCTGTCGTGAGCGTCCAAGCGAGCAACGCATCGTATATTTATTAGCTCGTCTCATCGCTCGTCCGCTCGCCATGGGCACCAAGTCTTTGCAGCACCTGATGGTAGTCCTGTCGTATGGCAGGACCGGTTGTGAGAGACCAGCACATACTAGAACTGGAGCTCGTGCACGCGGTCGTTCTTGGTGAGCGTGAACTTGGCGTTCAGATACGCCTGCAGATACGGCTCGTCCTTGAGCTTCTTCATGAGCGCGGCGTCGACGTCCTTCTGGTCCTTCTTGCGCTGTTCGCTGATCACTGGCGCCTGCTGGCCGCAGCACAGAGAGAAAGAGACGCCCAGCAGCAGCAAGTGAGCGCGGATGTGGGAGCTTTTGTGGACAGCGATCCCAAGCGCTGATGAAACACCACCACGACCGCATCATCTGCATCCAGCATGAGGAACCAGCAGCTAGGAGCTAGAAACTAGGAACGTACCGTGGCGGCGCCATGCTGCGCGAAGAACTGCGCCTCTTTGTCGTCCTTCTTGGCGGACTTGTCCTTGGCAAAGTACGAGTCGTCGATGGCTGGGAGCGACACGTCCGACAGGTCCACCTTCGTGGACGTCGCGATCACGTACGCCTGGTTCACGCGGCGCAGCGGCACGCCGTTGACCTTGTAGGGTCCTGTGACGAGCAGCGTGCCGGACGGGAGCTGCTTGAGGAACACCACGCGCTTGCCGCGGAAGCGCCCCGAGAGAAGAATGAGCACCGTGCCGGGCGTGATGGACTTGCGGAGCTTGGCGGTCTTGACCGAGTTGCGCGCCGTCTTGGCCGACGGGAGCGGCTTGGGGATGTAGTCGGCCGGGTACCATTTCTTCGTCGAGGCGGCGGAAGCAGCGGGCGCGGCTGCCGCTGCCACCTTGGCGCCGTCGCTCCTCGCCCGGTGTGCGAAGCGGCCGTTGCTGCGCGCGAGGCTGTTGGCCGCGATCGCGTTGATGCCGCGCGCGAGCTCCGCGTTCTGGCGCTTGCCCGTGGCCTCCGTCCCCATCGCGTCGTGAATGTCTGGCGAACTTGGCAAATGTATTAGAGGCGCAAAATGCGCCACACTGCACCACACCATGCTACTGGTGTAGCACAGCTCAAACACTGCATTCGAATCAGTGGCTGCTGTTGCTAGTTCCGATTCTAATACGGAACTAGCAGGTGACCGCATGGCGCTGCTGGTCACGCACGTGCGGCTCGCGCGCGCGCGCGCGCTGCGGACGGCGCCGCGCGCAGCGTTCTCGACGGCGGCCGGCGGGCCGAGCGAAAAGGCGCCGGTAGTGCGCACGCGCTACGCGCCGAGTCCCACGGGCTACTTGCACCTCGGCGGGCTGCGCACGGCGCTCTTCAATTATCTCTTCGCGCGCAGCGCCGGCGGGCAGTTCCTGCTGCGCATTGAGGACACGGACAAGGCGCGTGTGGCCGCGGCTGCTTCTCGTGCTATGGCGCCCGGTTTGTTGCTCACACTGGCAGGTTTGTGGCTGTGTATGGTGCGCAGACGCGGCAGGTGGAAGGCTCAATCGAAGCGCTTATCAACAGCCTCAAGTGGTGCGGCGTCGAGGAGGACGAAGGTAGTGCGCGTGCTGAGAGAGATGCGAGTATGGTGTGCGTGCTGAGTGCGAGGTTCGGTGGCTGGCTGCAGGGCCGACAAAGGGCGGGCCACACGCGCCGTACATCCAGTCGCAGCGCCTGGAGACGTACAAGGAGCACGCTGAGAGGCTCGTGGAGGTGTGCGCGTGCTGTCTTTTCCATTGCTTGGATCGTCTCGAAGTCTAATGCGGCGCTGCGCTTCGATGGGCTAATTGGTACATTTCGGCAGTGCGGCCATGCATACCGATGCTTCTGCACCTCCGAGCGTCTGGCGAACCTGCGCGCCTCGCAGACGCGCAACGGCGAAGCCACGATGTACGACCGCGCGTGTCTCGGCTTGGCGCCGGAAGACGTCGCGGCTCGCGTCGCGCGCGGCGACCCGCACACGATTCGCCTGAAGATCCCGGCAGGCAAGACCGTTGTGAAGGACTTGCTGCGCGGCTACGTCCAGTTCGAGCACGCGGGTATCGACGACCAGGTGCTGATGAAGAGCGATGGATACCCGACGTACCACCTGGCGAACGTGGTGGACGACCACGCCATGGGCATCTCGCACGTCATCCGCGGCGAGGAGTGGCTGCCGTCGACCCCAAAACACGTTATCCTGTACAAGGCGCTCGGCTTCAAAGCTCCGCAGGTTCGACGACCGCAAGCTCCGAGATAGTTCAGAAGCGAGGCTGATGGTGAGTACTTGAGTGTAGTGCTGACAGTCGCTTTTCTTTCTCTGGTAGTTCGCACACCTAGGCCTTCTCCTCAACGAGGACCGTTCCAAGCTCTCGAAGCGCCAGGGCGACGTCGCGGTCGAAGACTTCCGGGTACGTTTGTTGTTCTTGAGCAGGTGCCTGGCTGATGGGCGTTTGTCTCGGAGATGAACTCATTGCGATGTGACGGGGGATGCGGCGCACAGGACAAAGGGTTCTTGCCGAGCGGATTAGTGAACTTTGTGGCCTTGCTCGGGTGGAACCCCGCGGGCGGCAACAACCAAGAGATCTTCGACATGGAGGGGCTTGAGCGTCATGTACGTTTGCGTGGAGTTTGAGAAAGCGAGGATCCGTGTACTCATGCTCTTGCACCGCTGATGCACATGCGCACTCTTGTGCTACCTGCCTATGGCAGTTCTCGCTCGAGAACGTCAACAAGGCGGGCTCGGTCGTGAACGTGGAGCGTCTGCGCTGGATTAACTCTCGACACATTCGCGCCTTGTTCGCCGATGACACGATCTCGGAGGAGCGGAAGCAGGTCGTGATCGATGAGGTGCTGCCGTTCATCTCGACTTCCATCACCGGGGACAGCGAGGAGAACGAGCGGTTGCTGTCTGCATTCGACGTCTCGTACATCTGGAGCGCGATGGATTTGATGAAGGTGAGCAGGAGAACCGTGTTTCAAGCATGCTTGACCGACCTTCTTGACGCTTGGTCTGACCTCACGTGGATGTTTCCAGGAGCGCGTGAGTGCCTTGCCCGAGTTCGGTCCGCTGTGCGTGCCGTTCTTCGTCGACCCGAACCTGTCGTCTTCTGAGGCGCAAGAGATGAATGCCAAGTACATTGGCGAGGACACCGGTGAGTGGTGGGCTGGGATGGTTCATGTGCGCTCATGCAAGAAACCGGTTGCACCAGATGGCAGCTGACCTGGACACTGCTGCATTCTACGTGTTTGTGTTCGCTGCTAATGCGACAGATGCCATTGTCACTGAGGTCGTGACGAAGTTGCAGTCTCTGTCGGACGACGCCTTCAACCCTGTACGACGCAGCCATTTTCCTTCCTATCATTCTCCCTGTTGATCAGGAACTACTTGCTTACAGCACCACAATCTCACGCCGACCATGTGCTTGCAGGACGACATCACGAAGGCGATCAAGGAGGTAGCCAAGAGCCGGAAGCTTGGCTTGAAAAAGTGCGTCGCTAGCTGGCCTCGGTGATTATGCGGTTAACTTGTCTTGGACTCATCCAGGATATGTTGCTGGTGCGTTGTAGGGTGCTCATGCCGATCCGCTACTACCTCACCGGCATGGAGGTTGGTGCAGGCCTTGGAGACACGATCAAGCTGCTTGGCCGTGACACTGTGCTGCGACGACTGCAGCAGCGGGCGTAAGTCAGCACGGAACTGTGCAAGCGCATCATAGGCGACCAGCTTGGCTCCTCTGTCAGCAGTACTGCCTCCCATTCCATCGGATAAGCAAGGAAATAGACGCCCACGGCGCTTGCGCCGTGATTTTCTCTCTCAGCCCCGTCAGTGATCACTTGCTAAAGCGCTTCAGACGCTTTGGATGCTATCAGGCGACGCTGGTCACATCATCACGACGACGGTGGTGATACGAAGATGTACATTATCTCTTCAACACGCAGCGCAAGAGGCGATGCTGCCAACTCTCGCGCCGGTCGTTCATCAGATCTTTCGCACTGCGAACGGCTTGCGCACCACGAAGGTTCCGTTCTTGGTCGTCGCCTGCTTGCGGTTCTGAACGCGCCGAACGACCTTCTGTGCGCGCACCGCTGCTCTCGAGCTGAAGTTGTGTGCGACCTTGGCCGGCAGCACGACGTTCATGATCGTGGCCTTCTGCGACGCTTTCGCCTTCTTCTGGTTGCGCTTGCTCGCGACAGAGGTGGATTTTGGCTGGCGGATCGTCATGCGAATCTTCGACGCCTTGTCGTTCGAGCGCACGACCCTGCGCGGCTTGGAGTTGCTTGAGGTCCCAGGCGATGCGCCAACTGTGCTCGTTACGTTCACTTTGCTCGTCTTTGCCTTCGAGTGCTGCTGTTGCTGCTGGGGCGGCTGTTGGCGAATGATACGCACGATCTGCGGCGGCGTCGCGTGCTGCTGCTGCTGCTGCTTCTTCTTCTGTTGCTTCAACGGCTTCTGGATCGGCTGATACGGCTGCTTGATAACCTGTACCGACCCTGCTTTCGTCTTCTTCTGCGGCATCTGAGCCTTTGTCGCTGACGTCACTGCCGCATTCTTCTTCTTCTTCTTCTTCTGACTCGTCTGCATCTGTGCAGCAGTAACGCCCTTGGTCGGCTTATTCGCAGCTTTCTCGTTTGCAGCAGGCTTCGACGCAAGCTTCGCTTTCTTGCGCTTCTTCGCAACGCCGTTGCCACTGCTCTCGGAGAGCACAGGCAGCCCGCGGTTCTTATTCACGAGTGCGCTGCGCTTCTCCGTCCGAGCCGCTTTGTGCTGCTGCGCCGGCTGCTTCGCGCGCTGTGGCGGGTCTTTCTTCACCGACTCGTGCCTCCTCGCATCCTTCTTGCGCTCCTTGATCAGTTCGTCTGCAGTTTCATCATGCGAATGTCAGCGCCGTCGTTTCCCCCCTCCCCCTTGCCTGACGACATTGTGGATGGAAGAGCAGGCAAAATGTACCGAGTGAGAGCTCGAGACGCGCTTCGATCGACGACGCGCGCGGGCTGATGGTGGCGCTGAACGATGTGGCGGTGGCGGCGGGGCCTGCGGTCGGCGTGCCTGGTGGCGCGGCGCTCGAGATCATGGCGGACGCTGCGGCTGGGCTGGGGACTTGGCGGCGGATCTGAGAGTGAGAGAGCGGAAGATTTGCGTCACAGCTTCAAGCGACGCTTCAGGATGACCTGATTTTTATATGCCATACTGGAATCAAGAGACTGCTAAGGAGCTTACTTGGCTCAAGTCAAAAGCACACAGTCTTCTAGATTCTAAATGATCATCATTCTCGCAGCTCCAGATCTAGCGCCAAATGAAGTGGCTATGTTGACCTGGCCAAAATCTGTTTCAGATCGCATTAGCGAAGGAAGTCTGTCAGCATGGTGGTGGGGGTCGGGCGCTACTGCTTCGACGTCGAGGCGTTCGCGGCCGACGAGTTCTCCGTGGACGCGTTCCTGGAGGACTGTCGTGCGCGCAGCCCGATGGAGACAGTGCACCAGGACCTGCGGGACTTCCAGACGTCGCTCGAGAACCAGGTGATGCGTGGCGTTCATCAGCAGCGCGCATACCCTTGCCTAGCTTTCTTACTCACGTTGCTCGTTAACGCCTCAGCTCGTGACGATCATCAATGAGGACTACGCTGAGTTCCTGCAGCTCTCGTCCAAACTCAAGGGCGTGGACGAAGCGGTCTCCTCTGTGCGCCAGCCGATCCTCGCGATCCTCAAGCGCGTCGACCTCGTGCACCAGACGATCGTACGCGCGCGCCTGGGTGCCGGAAATGGCGACATTTGCTCTTGCTGATGTGACGAGCTAAGCTGTACGTGTGCGATCGAGCAGAGCCAGCTGCAGAGCAAGGTCCACTCGCAGCTCCGGACCTTCGACGACCTGCGCGAGCGGGAGCGCGACCTCCTATTCAGCATCAGGTTCCGTAAAGCGGCGAGATTTACGTGATACCGAAACAAGAGCGGACTGCTAAGATCGGGCTCTTGGACGAATGTTAGGGTGTCTGAGCGACTGCTTCTTGTCGAAGACCTCCTGGAGATCGTCAGTCCCCTGGACGATGACGAGGACGAAGCCGATGCTGTCGCCAAGAACCTTAACGAAGACCGGAGCCTTCAACACTCGGAGAGCACGCTCAGTGACACGGAGGATGACGACGACGACGGATTCGACAATTTTGACGAGATCCGAGAACTGATGGCGAGCGACAGCAGCGCCGCGGAGACGTGTGCTCGACTCGAGCGCGCGGCGCAGAATTTGGTCGAACTCGAGCTGGAGTTCGACGAAGGCGCCGATATCCCCACGATCCAGGTAACAAATACACAGTCTTATCGGTCCTAATGATCGAACTTCGCTATTTGGGACTGACAAACTGTTTGGTGTTTCAGAGAGAGGAGAAGCGTCTTGCGGTGATCGAAGAAACTTTGCTGCGGCGCCTGGAGACGGAGTTCGCGACGGAGATCTTTCCAGACACATTCTACAACCGTGAACACACGGTTAGTGCCACGACGCTCAGCTTTCTCTTGCGCGCGTATGTGAATCTCCAGAAGAGCCACATCCCCGAAGATATGATTGGTAGGCTACTCGTGTTGCCGTTTGCAGAGGAGAACGTGACGCGCGGGAAGCTTGACGGCCGCGTGCGCGGCTCGTGCGAAGGGCTGCAGCAGATCTACGACTCGATACTGGACTTCATCGCGAACAAGTTTGGCGAGATCCTGGCGCTGCCTGTGTGCCAGGGCGAGAGCAAGTATTCGGTGGATCTGCTGGGCAACGCGATCTGGAAGCCGCTGTACGACATTCTTGTTTCGAAACACAGCATTATCTTCCAAGTGGCAGACCCGGATCAGTTCCACCGCAGCTACACGCAGAGTATGCGGTTCCTCGCAAAGGTTGAGGAACAGTTCTGCGCGACCGAGACGATGAAGACGCGCTTCCGCTCGCATGAGAGCGTGGTGGAGTTCAAGGAGAAGTGGAACATGGACGTGTACTTCCAGCTCCGATTCGCCCAGCTGTCCGCGTTGCTTGAGAAAGCGTTTGGAGTGAAGCGCGCCGAGCAGAATCCGGATTTGTCTCTCAGCGGCGTGCATTTTTTGTTTGAGAGCTCGACGGCGCTGTGGCGGGTGCTTCAGGACTGCTGGGCGGAGCACATTTTCTTGCAACCGCTCGTGCCGAGCTTCAGCAAGCTGTGCATGCAGCTACTGTTGTTCTACATCGAGATGTGGAAGGCCCCGCTAGTGGACGCAGCAGCTCAGCTCAAGAGCGGCGCGAAAGTCGACTTCAGTGCACTGCCGCTCTGTTTTGTGAACAGCGAGGAGGACATCGTGTGTGCGGGCAGCGATTTTCACATTCTCCGTGAGAAGGTGGGCGGAACGATCAAGTTGCACACACCTGTAATGTTTGATGGCTTGGAGCGCAAACTCACCTGCTCTTGTTATCGTACTCTGAAATGTGGTACTGTTCTCAGATAACGAGTGAGCTGTTCCCAGTAGTGTCAACCTGCGTGGAGCCGTTTGTCGACAGCACCGACAAATTCGTGAGCGAGTTCTTCGAAGAGGTGTGCTGGCGCTTGCTTTTTTCATCAGGATGATCGAAGTGTCGGTCGCTGTGCTGATGGACGTGGCGAGCGTGTGATGGTGCGTGCAGCCTCTGGCGTTGCTCGAAGAGATCGAGAAGTGCTGCTGGTCTGTGGCGGCGGGGATGGTTGCAGAAGAGTGCAAGAAGGTGCTTCCAGCGCTGCGGTACGTGCATCGACTCATCTGCATAACCTTCTCATGTTGTCTATCGAACGCGAAATTGAACACCCGGTATGTTGTATCTTCATCCAGAACGGTGAAAGGACAGTATCAGATGACCACCAAGCCTCCACCTACGGCACCGTCGTCCTACGTGGCAAACATCGTCACGTGCGTCCGCTTTCTGTTGCAGGAGAGTGTGTCTCTTGCGAATTATGCTCACAGTTATTGCGCACTTGCCCACCACGGATGCTGCGCAGCCCGCTCCGAGACTTTGTCGGCAAGTGGGGTGTGCACTTCGCTGGTGAGAGCAGGCAGCAGCTCTTCGAGTCGATTCTGGATGATGTGTGCGAGCTGTACGGCTCGCTGTCGGCAGAGTTGCTCAAGTCTGCTCAGGAGCTAGAGGAGTCGCTCAAGAGCCGCAAGTTGCAGCGCAACGCGGTGTCGTCACTCTCGTTGGAGGCGTCGATCTCGGACACCGACAAGATGCGCATGCAACTCCGCCTCGACCTCGAGGAAATGCAGCGGTGCGTGCTTGCGTGCGTGTTTCGTTCGGCGATTAAGGGGTGATGATGTCCTAACGAGGGAATTGCTGCGTCGTGGTGTGCGCAGGCAAGTGGCAGAGTTGGGATTCCAGATCGAGGCGTGTTCAGCGTTCAGAGGAACGTTGGCGAGTCTGTCGTGAGCGTGGTTCGTGCCGAGTGCGTATGGAGTCTCCGCTTCAGCGTTAACAGTCAGCACGTTCGAACTCTGTTCACACGTCGCCGCATATCCGTCCAGCCCATGTGATCTCTTGCGTCTTCGTCTCTCTTGTCGACAATCGTGGCAAGCGCCGATTTTCGGTGTAAATTTGATCCTTGTATGCAAAAGTCGAATGCATGTCACAATTACTTGCTGTCCACTCTGTCTAACTTCCGCACATTCATTGACAAGCATAATGCCGCCATCCTCCTCCTGGAGCGCAGCACCGCTCTGGTCCTGGGGGCTCTCGCTTGCGCTCGCGACGCTCTCGCTATGGAAGCTCTACGACCTCGCGGACGCAGCGATGACAGCGAAACGCGCCAAGGCGGCGAAGCGCGTGTACAAGAGCGGCTTCACGGGACTGGTGGGAGACACGCCGCTGCTCGAGCTCTCGAGTCTGTCGCGCGCCACGGGCTGCACGATTCTCGTGCGTGTTTCTACTATACTCGCCAGTGCTGCTGCCGTGCAATAGTCCAGAGTGGTGACTGGTTTAGCTACTGCGAGAGCAGGCGAAGGCGGAGTTTCTGAACCCTGGAGGCAGCTCGAAGGACCGCGTCGCCAAGGGCATCGTCGAAGACGCCGAGCGCCGCGGGCTGCTGCGCGCAGGCGGCACGATCGTCGAGGGCACGTCCGGCAGCACTGGGATCAGTCTATCGCTGGTAGCGCGAGGTCCGCGATGCTTGTTTTTTTTTGTGGCGCGAGAAGCTCAACAGGAGTATCTGACATCTAGACTTGGTACTCGGCGCGCAGCTCGCGGGTACTCGTGCATTATCGTGATGCCGGACGACCAGGCGAAGGAGAAGGGCCAACTGCTCGAGCAATTTGGCGCGCAGGTAGAGTTCGTCAAGCCTGCGTCGATTGTGAACGCGAAGCACTACGTGAATGAGGCGAGGCGTCGTGCGAGCGCGATTGAAGGTGCGGTGCTCTTTCGTGTGTGCGTATGTGTGCGCTGGTTGCAAAATGTTGTACTGTAACGTGTTCGGCTCACTTGAACGTATCACCTTGCAGGCGGGTACTTTGCGAACCAGTTTGAAAACACGGCGAACTTCGAGACGCACTACTCGACGACGGGACCAGAGATCTGGCGTCAGACCGGCGGTGACATCGACGCATTCGTCATGTCCTCAGGTATGTTGTTCCGAGCTCAAAGAGTGGTGCGTCGATGGATCTCGTTGCTGAATGAACTTTCGTGATGCCAGGAACGGGAGGCACAATCGCAGGCGTCTCGACGTACCTGAAGGAGCAGAACCCGAGCATTCGAGTGTTCCTCGCTGACCCGCCAGGCTCGAGTTTATACAACAAGGTGTGTGCCTGTGACGGCATAGTAACTTCGAAAGCAAGGAGAGAGCTTAAGCTGATCTTCTCTTGGTGATATCGCGTACGTGTGCCACCAGGTTCGCAGCAACGTCTGCTACACCCCGCAGCAGGCGGAGGCGAAGGTGCGGCGTCACCGGTACGTTTCTTGAGCATGCATCTCTCTCTCTTTCTTGCGATGTTTGCGTTTGTAGGAAAGTATCATCCGGCCTTCCTCACACATGCACATTGACGTTGTTCGCCAGCTATGACACGATCGCCGAAGGCGTCGGCATCGACCGCCTGACGGAGAACTTCTTGTGCGCCAAGATCGACGACGCGTTCTTGGTGCCGGACAACGAGACCGTGGAGATGTCGCGGTTCCTGCTGCGCGAGGAAGGGCTCTTCGTGGGCAGCTCGAGCGCGCTCAACTGTGTTGCGGCCGTGCGCGCGGCGCGGCAGCTCGGCCCCGGCCACACGATCGTGACGATCCTGTGCGACTCAGGGCAGCGCCATCTCACCAAATTCTGGAGCGACGACCACCTGCGTGGTCACTGGGACCTCGGCGCGAAGGCGACGCACCTCGAGTTCCTCGACACGTCGGACGGCCAACCTTGAAGTGTCCTCCTGTCCACCTGATCTGGACTTCCTAATGCTGTCCATCCTAATCGACGGCGTCTTCCTACCCGAGCATCCTAAATTCCTTCTCTCGCATTCGTATCCTCGTTCGCCAACCTCATTCACGCTGGAGGCGTGAAGCCCTCGAAGGTGGTTGCATACACGCACGCACGCACACACACACGCGCGCACACAGAATGAGCAAGGTACTGCCTGCCGCCCGACAGCGCTCCTCGCATTAACGCACTGGCTCACGCCGCTGAGTCGCAACTGCTCGCACAGGAAGCGCTGCTCGCGGCGCTGTCGCGCGAGATGGAGCGCATCGCGGCGAACGGCGAGAACTGGCAGGAGCGCATGCGCGCGCTCGGCGCGATCCGGCAGGCGTTCGAAGGACTCGAAGAGGTGGCGACCGCGGTGGGACCCGAGACGTGGAAGGTGCTCAAGCCGCTCCGCGCCGTCGTGCTGGACCTGCGGTCGCAGATCGTGAAGGAGGTCTGTACACTGCTCGCGACCATCGCCCGGGTCACGCGCGACGCGATGGTACCGTTCGTGCGCGAGCTGTTGCCGACGCTCGTCGAGGTGCGCGGCAGCGGCAACAAGGTCTGCGGCAACTACTGCAACGAGTGCGTCGAGGCGCTCATCGCGCACACGGTCGTCAAGGGCGCGACGCTGCGCTACTTCGCCGACACGCTGCTCGAGAGCAAGAACAAGCTCATCCGACTTTCGTGCATCACGGCGCTCAAGCTCGCGCTCGGCAACTGGAGCGCCGTGTTCGACAAAAGCGACGTGCAGCAGCTCGAGCGCGGACTCAAGAACGCGCTCTACGACGCGTCGTCGTCGTGCCGCGAGCAGGCACACGAGTTCTTCGTGCTCTTCCAGCAAAAGTTCCCTAAGCGCGCCGCGCTGCTGCTCACGGTCGTCGACTACAAGGTGCAAAAGCGTCTTGAGGCGCTGCTCGCAGGCTCGACGAAGAGCCGCGCGAGCGGCTCCGTCGCTGGCAGCGTCGACGACGTCGGGCCGTCGTCCGCCGAGCTGCAGCAGCAACAGCAACAGCAGCTCGGCAGCAGCCTAAGCTTTGACGTGGGCGACCGCGTGTGCATCCCAGACAAAGAGCTGTTTGGCTTCGTGCGATTCGTGGGCGAGATCGAGGGCGTCAAGGGCCTCTGGGTCGGCGTCGAGCTCGACGAGCCGTTCGGCAAGAACGACGGCAGCGCCAAGGGCAAGTCGTACTTTAGCTGCAAGCCCAAGCACGGCATCTTCGCGCGCCCGCAGCAGATCTTCCTCACTATCTCGGGCGCCAAGCTGCTCGAGCAGCAACAGACACTGAGCGCGAGCCTGCGCGCCGACGACAGCGCGGCGGACGACGCCGGCGTCGCGCGCGACCTCACTGACGAGCTCAACGACGCGAGCCTCGAGGAGAGCGAGGCAGCTGGCGGCTCGGCGTCTCTGCCGCCGCCGTCGTCACCCGAGCCGCACGACGAGCCGCCGTCGGCGCTCAGCGTGGTGCTCGGGAAGGCGGCGGTGGCGCACCGGCGGTACATCAATCGGCTGCTGCAGTTCGCGCGGTCGGAGCTCGAGGAGCACGCGCGGTTCGCGCACTACGCGGCGACCGCGAGCTCCGCCGACGCCGTGCAGTACCTGCAGCAGCTGCAGAACGCGGCGCAGGACAAGATCGTGCTCTCGGACGGCTTCATCCAGGAGATGATCTTGGCGCAGCAGGCGGCGCGCGAGTCGTAGTGGCTCGCGGGTGATGTCATCGCGTTTTGAAGCTCGTAGTGTGAAAAGTCCGGGAGGCGCGAATTCCCGCCATTGTATACAACGACACTGTTCGCGTAGAGAAAGCTGGCGTTCCGTTGAAGCTTTTCGGTTCTTCCTTCGCTTTTTCTCGCAGGATATTCTCCAACTTGCTGGACACGAGACGGCGATGGCGTCGCCCGACGCGCGCCGCCGCGCGCCGCCGCTGCGCCAGCGCCTCGACGTGGACCCTTCGCGGTACTGCAGCCGGCGCCTCTTCGCTCGCATCTGTCCGCGCGCTTGGCTGAGGAAAACGACCCGCCTGCTTGTGATCGACGCTTGTGCAGGCTCACGTCGTTCCCGATGCCCGGCGCTATGGAGCTGCCGGTCTTCCAGGTGCGACCCACTCACTCGTAATCACTCGGAGGCGGACCGGAAAAAGCGAGTTGGCTGAGTGCTTGGATGGCGCATGGCGCATGGCGTATGGCGGCGCAGAAAGAGCCCAAGAGCGAGCGCCCGAGCTCGCACGCAGGTGCGGAACTGGTGCCAACAGAGCGCTGATGAGGGCATACTATCAGACTCGCTCACTGGAACTGCTGCTTGCAGAGTCAGCGGTGGCGGTGAGCGTACCGGCGCCGCCGCACTCGACGGGGAACCAGCAGTACTGGATGCCGGACCACCTCTGCAAGGTCCGCCTATAGAGAGGTGGATGAGTGAACAAGGGAGCCCTGGTGGGCGCTGACACTGCGGCTGCAAACGACTGCAGGTGTGCTACGACTGCGGGATCGCGTTCTCGCTCTTCCGGCGGCGCCACCACTGCCGCCTGTGCGGGCAGATCTTCTGTTTCGAGTGCAGCGGGCAGTTCATCAACGGTGCGCCGCACGGCCACAAGGGCGACATCCGCGTCTGCAAGTTCTGCGCGCGCTTCGTCGAAGAGGTGGAGCGCAAGAAGAAGGCGCTAGCGCACGTGCAGCGGCGCGGCTCGCTCAGCCGCGGGAGCAGTCTCGGCACGGCGCTCGGTCTCCCAGCCGCTCAGAGCCCCGACCAGGACACCGTCTCGCCGCTGCTGTGCATCCCGACCACGAGTCTTGCGACCGACACTGCGGGCGGGCTCACACGCACCGACAGCACGCTGTCTTCGTTTGATTCGTTCGATTCGGGGTCGATGACGAACTCGTTTCTGGACTCGCCTCCGACACCCGCTGAAGGCGATCGGCTTGCGGCACTCCCGACGCTCTTCACAATCCAGTCCTCCGAGTCCATGGATGTGGACGACATGTTGGACGATCGCTTCGTGCAGAAGTCGTTCCGACCGCGATCGCATCATTCGCGGCGCAGACGGTCGAGTGTCGAGCTGCTGGGTGCGATTGAGAGCGGCGGACTGCTGGAGAGCGAGCTGCAGCAGTTGAAAATTGCTGGGCAGGGAGGCAGAGATCTGATCAGCGCGCGCGCGTCGTTCGCTTTGGACGCCGCGCCGGTGTCGTTCCGAATGAAAAGCGATGTGCGGACGCAGCGAGAGATCGTTCTTGGGAAGTACATGGTGCGTTGAGTGCTTCGACCCCATGCTAATGAGGTGGATGTCCGGTCTGATCGGACGCTGTTATTGCAAACGTAGCAAGAAGCGCACGATCGGATCCGGGCCGGGATCACTCGGGCGGTGCACTTCGAGTTGCAAAACCTGAACACGAAAGGCGACCACTTTGATGCAAAGCGACTCGCAACCTCACTCGAGGACATTGCGTTTGTGGTCGCCGGACACCAGCTCTTCAGTATGAACTTCCGCGGCGCGAACGGCTTCAATTACGCGCGTCTCGTAAAAGTCAAGAGCATCGCGATGGCTGAGACGGTGCACAAGAATGTGCAGGACAAGAACAAGTTCCACTTCAAGTGGCTCGCAGGCACGCTCTGCCGGAAGCACCTGAGCCATAAGCTGATGGCGAGACAGGTGTCAAACCCGCGCATTTTGCTGTTTGCGTGTGGCATTAGCTACGATCGGTCAGCAGGCGCAGGGAAGCTCAACTCGCTCGACACTCTGATCGAGCAGGAGAAGAGCTACATGAGTATCCTCGTGGATAAGATCACCGCGCTCGAGCCCGACGTGATCTTCGTCGAGCGCACCGTGTCGCGGCACGCGCAAGAACTGCTGCGCGCGCGCCGTGTCGGGATCGTGCTAAACGTCAAGTTCGAGATTCTCGAGCGGATTAGTCGACACACTGGTGCAACGCTTCTGACGTCCGTGGATCACGTGGACAAGTCCCGAGCTGAAGATGTGGTCGGAACATGCCGGTCGTTTTTAGTGAAGACTGTGCCAGTCATTCCCGAAGAAGAAGAAGAAGAAGATGATGATGATGATGAAGGAGCGAAGACAACCAACGCTGTCGGCAATCTCGGAACGGCGCCTTTAGTTGCCACGAAGGCGAAAACGGAGACGTATCTGTACTTGGACGGCTGCGACCCGCTTAATGGATGCACGGTGTTGCTCACAGGACCTACGAAGCCAAAGCTTCGGGTTCTGAAGCGCTTGACGAGAAATGTGCTGTCGATGACATATCGTCTGCTACTTGAAGCTCACGTGTTGTCGGATCTGGACGTGCACGGAAAAGCGCTCACGTTGACTCATGACCCCGTATCGAATGGAGTTGCAGCTGATGCTTCGGTACCAGATATGAAGGAAACCGGATCTGACGATTTAGCTGCAGGAACAAACAACACGACTTGGTACACGACGTGCACACTGCGAGTCCGCGAGAGCTCAAGTGCGAACATCCGGTATCACCCGTGCTCGGGAGGCAAGTACTTTGGCATTCGAGCGTACTCGGAAGAAGATATTTCGTTCGGAACTTTCCTGACTCAGGAAATGAGCGCACTGTTGCTGAAGTGCCAGGTACGAATGACTGGTGGCATAGTAGTACGTGGCTGTGCGGACTCCTTGCATGGATACTAACGATAGATACGTGTATGTATGTGTGTGTATGTGCGGTTGGTAGAGCCCAAAGTGCAACTATCCGATGGCTGACCATGTGCAGACGTTCAACTGCCGCTCAGGAACGATCATGGTATCGTACGAAGAGCTACCACACGAAAGCAGGCTGCCGATCTCTGAATCACTCAGCCAGAACGACGGCACCGATACGACGCATGGAAAAGACAATGGTAGCGACCCGAATCGGACCCCTGCGCTGATGACAAAGCTTCTTGGGCGGGACGTGACAAACGTGATGGCAATGCTCACGGGCGTGTACGATCCGCCAACACTTGAAGCCAGCAGCGGAGGAAGCGCCACGAGCGAGCGTGAAAGCTACCCGGCTATCGTGTTCTGGCGCTGGTGTTGCGAGTGCAACGGGATGGTGACACCCTTCATTCCGCTGGAGAAGTATGTGCACAAGTACTCGTTTGCGCGGTTTTTGGAGATTATGTTTCTGGAGATGGCGACGAAGTTTGTTCCTGGAACCTCGACACATGACGCCACGAACCAGCCGGCTTGCCCACACGCTGCGATCAACTCGCACGTGCTGTTTTTTAACGTTGGAGACTGGGTGGCGCGGTTCGATTTCACCGTAAAGGTCCCGCTCCGCCTGGCGAACTGTGAGCAGCAAAACCCGCGTGGGATCCGCTTCGATGCCAACTTGGAGAACGGCATTGAGCTCGGAGTGCTGAAGAATGTGATCGCGAAGCGCTTGCTTGATATGAAGCAGTTGCTTGATTCGCTGATCCAGTTGTTTACGGAGAAGGTGCAAGGTATCAAACAAGCAGTGGAGGCCTTCGAGAAGGCGGACGACTGTCTCCAGATGCAAATTGTGCTCGAGGTCGTGTGTCTGAACAAACTCATAAAGAGCGACCAGCTCGTGTTCCTGCACAAGATCGAAAAACTGGAGGCGAAGGGAGAGAACTGTCTTGCCGAGTGTGACACTGCGCAGCGATCAATGTACTTGCTTGCGTGTCGCTGGATTGATCGGATGCTGAAACTGCGGAAGCTGATCAAGAAGAACCTGTCGAAAGAAGCTACTGCCGCGATGTCGAGCAGCTCGTTCACGCTTGGGGGATTCTCGTTCAGTACATCCACCATCCTATCGCCGATCGCGTCGCCACGGAACCGCGCGAATGGCGAGTACCCGTCGTTGGCGCCGAGCGCGATTTCTCGAGACACCTCCGACTTCCAGTGGGACGCGAAGGAGCGCACGAAGCGCGGATCGAGCGACGCCCTGAGCTTTATCGAATCGGACGTATCTCCTGGGAGTTCGGTCGTGTCTTCGGCTGCGTCTTCTTTCACGAGCCTCGAGAGCGGGAGGAAGACGCCAATGAGCCACTCGTACGAACGCACGAGTATGAAAAACGGCAGCGACCACAGTGACGTGCGTGGCGTAAAGTTGTTGGTCGTCCTTGGCCTCTCTCCTTGCGCTTGCTAATATTCTTGCGTGTGCGTTTGCAGCAGACATCGCAGTCAGGCTGGAAAACTGCACTGTGGGATCTGTACAGAGTGCTGGGTCGAAACTCTCCCGGGAGAGACTTTCACGTCGAGTTGCCAGAGGCGCTTCTCGCGGGTCATCCCAGCCTGCCGTACCGCTCCGGAGACAACGTTGTCCTTGTGACCAACTCGGAGCCGATTACATGTGTGGCATACGCACTCTCATCCGACTTGTATGACGAGCAGCTGGACTCGTGGAAGCTGCTTGTGCACAAGGAGGTGGCGGCGTCGGTTGCACCGAAGATGGCGTCTACTCATGCGGAGAGTGAGTCTGCTGTCGTGCAGACGAACTGGTCTCGCGCGGCGCTCGAGACGTCACTGAACATGCCGTTCAAGTACTCGATTAGTGAGCGCCCGCTGCACCTGTCGCTGCTCACTGGTGCACACTCGGCGAGCACTCAGAGCACTCCATGGGAGTTTTCGACCATCGCATACTATCCTCTCCAGGTGCGTTCACGTACTTTGCAAGCCAAATAGCGTTTTGGTCGTTGTGGGTTCTGTATCATGCGCATGACTGATGTTGCTGTGTGCAGTTTGAGATCCTTCGCGAGCTGTTTTACGGCTCGCTCAACAACTTCCTTTTCTCGATCGCTCACGTGAGCAATTGGGACGCGAATGGCGGCAAGTCAGGCGCGGCATTTTACCGCACCCTCGACGATCGATTCGTGGTGAAGCACATCTCGTCGACAGAGATGCAGGTTCGGTCAAATATGCTGGGTGTGGTATTTCGTGTCACGATGTCTCATGAGGATGTCGCTTCCGCTGCTCTTGTGATGTGCCTGATTGCAGAGCTTTTTGGAAGTATTGCCAGGCTACTTCAAGTACATGTCCAAGGTGTACTTTGAAGGCACACCGAGTGTGATCTCGAAGACTGTCGGGCTCTTCCAAACGATGATCACACGGAAGGAGACCGGGCAGAAAACGATCCACTACATCTCCGTGATGGAGAACGCTTTCGCGCACAAGCACACGGTGCACAAGTACGATTTGAAAGGAAGCTCGAGGAATCGGTACATCCGATCGCCCACCGACGCGAAGAAGAAACAGCAACATGTGGCGGGATCGCGAGTGCTTTTGGACGGGAACTTGCTCGAGTACTCGCAGGGTCATCCGCTCGGAGTACTCAGAGCGGGGCATAGCTACATCACGAAAGCCGTGAAGAACGACGCCGAGTTCCTCAACTCGATCAACATCGTCGACTATTCAATGGTGGTAGGGATCGGCGAACCTGGCGTCGCGAGTGCAGAGATGACAGTCGGGATCATCGACTACTACCGCCAGTTCGACTTGATCAAGCGCGTTGAAAGCGTGAGCAAGTCGGTGGGGATGATCGCCGGACAGTCGTCGCCAACGATCATCGAGCCGGTGCAGTACGGGAAGCGCTTCGAAGACGCTATCAATCGGTACTTCATGCCGGTGACTCCTGTGTCGTCTGAGGTGAATGACGACGAAGAACGCAACGCCGCTGGCACGTAGGCGTTTTCGCGGTGTAGATAGAACGCACGAATGGAGATATCTCCTAGAGTGACGCTACATCTTGTTCCATTCGATTGGATCTTCGCTAGCCAACGATACGCTTGCTCGTGCTGGAACGACTGGAGCTAGCGCTAGTTTCAGCGCCTCGATGTGCGCTGGTGTCGTCACCATTGGCAGCACGCAGCGACATCGTGTGAAGTGGACAGCATGGCGTGCACACTTCTTCCGAAACTGCCTTTTGCCGACACTGGCGCCGCGGAGACCGTCAGCGAGCAGGAACCTAATCTGATCTTTCTCTTCGATTAAGGCGCTTCCAGCAAAGCGCTTGCGTTCCATGATGTCGTGCATCAGCATTTTCGCATCGTCTGTTTGAGTGAACAACATGTGCATTTTGGGTGGAGGGACGACCGTGATAAGCTGATTTGTTGGAGTCTTCTTCTTGAGCTCTTTGGTCGCCATCGGGATCGCATACACAAACGCCAAACGCTGGACCATCGCTTGAACGATTCTCGGTGTGTCGTCTGGAGTAAGCGGCAGTTCGAGAAATCTCGCGTCTTTTCCGAACGTACCGAGTGCGCGAAGATTGATCGACTGAATGCACTCTGCCAACGGTACCACAACATTTTCGCTGTCTCGATACCGGTCATTCTTGATTTTCGTGGTTGGTGCAGCACTGCTGCCGCGTTTTAGGATCGAGCAGCTCATGAAACACTCCGCAGTGCTGCGATTGACGTACTTGACGGCAGTGACTTCAAGGTGCTGGCCATGAAGCGCACACTCCTTCCCAATGAAGGATTCGCCATAGGTCCAGTTGAGATAACAAAGCAGCATGAGCGTGTTCTCGTGCGACAGGAAGCCCGGAAACGCCGCACACTCTTCGGGATCGTAGCCGTCGAACCGAAACGAGAGTCCGCACTAAGAAAGCATTATTCTTGGCGTGAGGACACTCCAGAAAACATCCTGCACACATGAACATCGACTAACGTGCGCTCACGCACCTTCTCGATTGTCAGCATCACGCGACGACCGCTAATCTCAATGCCGCGCTGGAATACCTTTTCTGCCATGTAGAACGTGCAGTTGCCATCTCGGAACGCGAGTGCGCGCTTTCGACCGCGATATCCACGGAAAACACGTTGGATGTTGACCGCTTCAATGTGCCAGCGCCGAAGATGACTACGGAGCGAGTAGCCTTTGAAGATTCGCTGGATAGTGGCAGCACTCTTGCGTCGTCGCTCGCGCACAAGAAAGTTTGCGTGCAGCTGGGCGAGCATGTTGTCAACCTGCTGTTGCTGGATGCGCTGGATAAGCGCTTTTCGACGCATCTGAGCTCGAAACTGGAAGCCTCGGAAGACTCGCTGGATGTCGATTGCTGCAAACGACTGCAGCGATTCAGTGTGACGCTGTTGGCGCATTTTTAGTAATGAAGGCAAGATGACAATGTAAGACGGCAGAGCTTCCGGCGCCACTGTAGGCGATATCCTCGTCACTGACAGCCCTGAAGCTTGGTGTATGCTCGTTGCTCGCTCGACCTCGTGCGATGTGGTCGGCTCTGTCGTCGCTGAGGTGACGAAGACAATGTGCTTCAAGATGAGCTCCGCGTGATCTCGCGAGATGGTGACTCGGGATCTCTTCGTCGACGGCGCGCCTAGCTTGTCAGGACGCACATTCAGGCCACGAAACTCACTCTGGTACAACTGCACGAGCGCCAAATTCCTGACAAACAAGTGCTCTCCTGCCACACTCATTCTAACTGAAGCGCCAGCGTCGCTTGAGGCTGCCTCCTTCGACATCTCTCGCACCGAAAGCTGGCGTTGCGACTTCTGGATGACGCTTCGTCTACTCGATTGGCTGCGGAGGTCCTGCTTCGATCCAATGGTACTCATCCGCTTCCGCTCATTCTCTTTTGTCACGACAACGCTCGTGCCCGGATCCTCACTCTTTATAACGCCGCCGTGGTTGTTTAGGAATGCACAGACCTCGTCATCAGACATGTAGATCGCGTTGGCGCGCCCGACAGCAATCGCGTCGGCCGGATAAATCGCCACATACTGGTTCATCTTAGCGACCATGAAGCGGATCTGCTCGCCGCGCTTCGCGACAGCGAGAGTTTTTGCCAACACGTTTGTCTGTCGACTGTCGAAGATCGAGCAGAAGCGATGGTAGTTGAATAGCAGCCGGTCGAGCGTCTGCACACGATGCAGGTATCCTGGGATCGCGTAGTTCATTGGGACGAACGACAGTGCTTTGGCGTAGTGTGACTCTGCTCGAACAATGTTCTCGCTGCTCTGGCAATAGACAGCCAGGTCAAGGTACACAGCAACATCGTTCGGCTGCAACTGCAGCGCCGGCAAAAGATACCGCTGCTCACACTGCGCATGGAAAGGCGCCGAATCACGCCAGGTCCGTCGGTCTCCATGCGTTAGATGGTCACATTAAACAGAGAGAGAACCAGGCTTTCTCACGCACCGCTCTCAGTTCTTGGTCGGATACTCCGAGAACCTTAAGAGCTCGATGCAGGTATTGCATTGCAACACCAATGTCCTCACACAGCACCTGCTGGAGCACAGCATAGAAGAAGCAAAAGCGTCCTGACGACGGGAACCGGGTTATGCCGTCCACGCCGAGCGTGTTGGCTCCACGGAAATCGTGTAGCGCGACGAAGCGCGTCATGAAGCAGTCGAAAAGCGACTCTTCCGTGCAGCGGTCGAGCTCGCAACGCTCGCACCGCGCACTTCGCTGATGCACCTCCGCGCGCTTAACGAGGTTCCGTACGAAGCGCTGCTGCTCGAAGCGGGCCGTCGCCGCGTATCGTCGCCCTCTCCAGCCGCGCGCGAGCCGCTGGATCTCCGTCGCCGCCTTGCTGCGGCGGTCGTGCAGCATCGCGGCGACCACGCGCCAGAAGCGATGCCCACGAAAGCGTCGCTGGAAAAGCACCACACACTGCACGAGCTCGCGCGCCTTGGCGTCAAGCAGGCGCTCGCGACACGTGCAGCCGCGGTACCAGCTTTGCAGGCGCGTGGCGCTCGCATTGCGCTTGCGATGTACACGCTGCGCGACCCGGCGGCAGGTCATGAGCCAGCGGAACGCGAACTGCACTTTGCGCGCCGCCTGCTGGCGCTTGGGACCATCGAAGGCCGCGAGATGCGTGCGTGCGCGTCCGCCGCGGAACATGCGCTGGATCTGCGTGGCCGCGAAGGTCGCTTCGTGATGGTAGTTCCGAGGTGCGATGGTAACTGCGGCGGTGCTGGCCCACGACTGCCGCAGCGCCGAGTGGTACAGGATCAGCACGCGCTCGTCCATAGGCGACAGCGTGCCGCTCTTGGGCTTTCTCTTCTTCGCTACTGCCGGGTGCTTCGCGGACTGCGCGGCCGGCAGGTGCTGGTTGCTGCATGTTGCTGCCACCGCGAGCGACGCGCCCGCGCGCTTCGCCGCGTGTCGCAGCGCCGGCAGCCGCGCGTCCGCAGCTGCGGCGGCGTCCGCGTCGCGCTGCTCGTCGCTCTCTCGGCGTCGCCGTCGCCCATGCGTAAGCGTCATCGAGGAGCCCTCCGGGTGTCTTTTCAGATGCGCTTCAAGGCGCCCTTGGTTTTGGCACTATCGGAAGCGCCACTCTGCCCTCTTGTGCACACCCAGCCACTCGAAGTGGCCTGCTCGACATGACGCACGCCGTCGGCGTACGTAACGGCCGCCTGAAGCTCTTCTACGCCGATGACGCGCCGACGCAAGACCACGGGGCCTTCAAGGTGCTTGCTGGCGGCATGCGACACGCGCTGCTGCCGCTCGGAGACGCGCTGTTGCGCGCCGCGGGAGTCACGCGCGGCGCTGCTTTCGTGCTGCTGCTGGACAACGACCGCGCTAGCGCCGCGTGCGTGCTGGCAGCCATGGCGCTCGAGTGCGTCTGCGTGCTGCTGGGGCGCAGCCGCGCCGCGCTTCTGCCGCAAGTCCAGCGCCAGACAGGCATCACCACAGTGCTGGTCGTGGACGATGCGAGCAGCAGTGTCAGCAGAGTGGCGGATGGCATTTGCGGCGAGGAGCCGCCCAAGTGGACACGAGAGCCCGCGATCGCCGATGCTGGAGGCTGCGTCGGCATGTTGACGTCCGGTAGCGTCGGCGACCCCAAGGTCGTCGTGTGCACGTGGGAGAAGATGCGGCTGCAGGGCCAGCTCACGTACGAGCAGCTCTTCCCGAACGCTCCGGCGCGCATCGTTTGCGCGACGTCCATCTCACACGCGTACTCGATCAACGCGCTCTTTGCACTCTTCACGTCACCGCGCGACGCAGACTCGGAGCTCTGCTTCGCGCCGACGACCGGCGCGCTGCGCTCGCTACTGGCAGAGCCGAAAGACAAGTTCACCATGCTGTACGCCACTCCAGCGACCTACACGGCGCTGCTGGATCTGCCTGCTGCCCGGCTGAACGTCGATGTGGCGTACTGCGCAGGCACCCGCATGCAGCGGGAGCTCTTCAGGAAGGTGGCGGCGCACTGCGGCCTTCAAGTGATGCAAAACTACGGCTCGACCGAGACCGGGGATATCGCAGCATGGAGCCTGTACGGGAAGCAGTTCAATGCAGAGGCGCAGGTGATGGCAAAGTCCGACAAAAGGATCTACGTCGGCAGTTTGTGGCCGGGCGTCCGCGCTGAGATCGTCCAGGACACGGGCGAAGTGCTTATCTCGACGCCGTGGCAAGCGCTCGGGTACGTCGTCGAGCGCGAGCTTGACGCGTTCAATGGCGAAGCGCATCGCACGGCCGACATTGGTTGTATAGCCCAAGACGCCCGCGGGATCGAATGTCTGTGGCTGCAGGAGAGACTGCGCCCGGCTATCGAGGTTGTTTGTGACGGCGTGACATCGACCCACCCGCCCAAACAGATCGAGGAGATGGTCACGAGCCACCCGGACGTCACGGACGCTCTTGTACTCGTGCAGAAGCGCTCGACGCTGCACCGGTCGCCAGCACGGGCGCGTGTTGTTCTGCGTGAAGCAGCGAATGTGCGCGCGGAAGATATCGTCGAGTGGTGCGCACGCCAACTCCCAGCACTGCGCGAGCACCTGGCGGTCGAGATCGTGGACTACCTGCCGTGTAGCGCAGCCGGGAAGCTCATGTACACTTGAGCACTTTTTGGTTTCCGTACAATTTCTCTCATGCAGCGAGCGAAGGCTAGTGCGTGTGACGTTCAATAGACTTTTGTGCACCCCGTGCTTCCTTCAGACTTGGACAATGTGCATCGCGTCCTCGTCCGAGAGTGCGATACAGTTCGCCCGAGTTGCAGACCACCGGATCTGGGTGATTGGCCGAGTGGAGCGGAAAAACACCGAGCTGCTCCACTCCATGCTCCCGAAGCTCGTGTTCCCGCTGTGACTCACCTCTGCTGTCGATGCAGCCGCGCCGATGTCGTAGATGACCGCTGTGCAGTCTTCCGCGGCGCTGCAAAGGTGCAGGCGCGAGTGCGGCGACCACGAGATCGAGTTGACGCTTGCCGTGTGATGGTTCAGCTCGAACACTGGTCGCGTGGTGTTCCGCAGGTCCAGTATCACCACTTTGGGGCTCCCAGCGACGATCGCGGCGATGTATCGATCGTCGAGCTTGTTCCACCCGATGCGGACCAGCGGCTTTAGATCCGGCGACTCGTACACGATCGTGCTCGATTCGAGGCATCTGAAGAGCAAACAAGTGTACTTAGCAGCGTCATCTTGATCTCATGATGATGGCTAGAAGCTCACCTGAGGTCGAAGATGCGCAGCGAGCCGTCGCCTCCGACTGAGCCAAAGAGGTGCGCCTCCTTCGAGAACGCCATGTCATACACTTCGTCGTCGTGGGCGATGATTTGCTGCTTTGGCGCCGTGATATCCTGCCGAAGTCAAAGCTCGCCACAAGTGAGCCGCTGGACATCCTTCAAGCTCATGAGCTCTCCCTCCTTCCCACTCCTCGACGCACATTGAGATCCCAAATAGTGCACGTAGTGTCGATACTCGCGGTGCCAATGATGTTAGGCTCCGCGTCGTTCCAGTCGAACGACGTAAGCGGCGCGCAGGTCTCCTGGTCACGTTTCTTCTCTCCAAGCAGCATAGCAGCAGCTGTGAGTGAGAGCGCAACCGCCTTCGAGCGCCCACGCGTACACAAACGCACGTTGGAGATCGTCGCATGGCGCTCAATGGCCGAGTCGGACACCGCCCAGAGCCGGAGGTAGTCGGCCGTCGTCGCGAGGTACTCGACGCCGCCGCGCGACGTCCCAGGCGACCACATGACCTTCGTCGGTGGGTACGGGTGGTCGATCTCGAGCGCCTTGACGACGTGCTTGCCGTCCGCGCTCGGCCGCAGCACCTGGTGCTCGCCATCTCAGTTTCGGGGCTACGAAAGCGGGTGAGCTGCAGCCATGAAGACTCGCGCGCACCTGAAGCTTGTTGACGTACTCGCCGTCGATGAACGTGGACGCGGCGACGCGCAGGTCGTTGGGCTTCGTGCCCCAGCAGAGTCCGTAGAGGCGGTGCGGCGACTGGTACGAGATGAACACGGGCTCCTTGGACGTCGGCGCCGCCATCTTATCCCGACGATCGCCCAGCGGAGCTCTTCGGGAAGCTGCAAGTGCGAGACGGTAGCCAAAATCGCCAGAAGAACCTGTTCGAAAGATACGAGGCAAGTGCTATTGCAGAGTCGAATTGCTCGTTTCAATGGCGAAGGCGAAGCGGCACCATGCGGACATCATGGAGCAGCTCATGACGCGCTCCTCCGACAGCGAATACGAGGACGAAAGCGCCGGCGACGACGACGACGATGATGACGACGACGTCGACGAGACGGAGAGCGAGCCGGAGCAGGCGCTGGTCAAGCGCGAGTTCGCCGCGGATGCAGCGGACGACAGCGACGACAGCGACGACAGCGACGAGAGTGATGGGAGCGACGAGAGCGAGACGGAGGACGAGAAACCGGCGGGGCAACTCGAGCGCCGCGAGGTCAGCAGCGCGGAGATAGAGCGCGCGGCGCGCTACGAGGCGGAAGAGCGTGCGATTGTGGTGAAGGAGGAGCGCGGCGCTCGCGACCTCTTCGGAGACAACGATGAGGATTACAACAGCGACGAAGCGTACAGCGCCATCGACGAGACGAAGGAGGCGCTGTTCAACTCCTCTGAAGGCGAGGGTGAGACAGTGGACGAGAAGAGCGAGAGCTTCACGGAGTCGCTGCGTGCGAGTGGCGGAGAGCAGCTATCCACGCTGCATGAGGAGGTGGAAGAAGAGGCGGTTGACGACCTGAAAGCAGTTGGCGAGAAGCCGCTACTCGTGAATGACGTAGAGCGCTACGAGGTCAAGTCAGTCCTGTGGAATGTGCTGGCGCACGTCTCATACCGCGAGAAGGCGGCGCTCCACCGCGGGCAGCGCGTAGGCGGCCCGCCGGTCGAGGACCCGATCTCGCACGGCGACGAGTTCAAGCGGTGCGACGATCTTCTAGGATGAACGGGGTGTTTGGTGCGTAAGCTGAGATGTGATACGGTGTATGTTGCGTACAGAAAGTTCCGTTGGCCGGTGCGCCTCATCAACCTGCCGATGCAAGAGTGCGTGCATGAGGCTGTCACCAGCTTATCTGCTGTTCGCGTTTTCTCATGAGTGGAGAGTCCTCACCTCGTTGTTGTGTTACCTGCAGCTTTGCGCAAGACCCGATCGAGATCTACAACGACTACGAGATAGAACTGACGAGCACTTCCTCATCCGAACAAGCTGAGCGAAAGCAAGCACCTCACAAGAGCCGACAACATCAGACTCGGCGATCGAGTGCGTTCGCGCAGGTTCCTCGCCCGATCGTGGAGGCGGTAGCCGCAGCTGCTGCGAACATGCAGCGCCAGGCAAGAAAGCGGAAGCGGTCGCAACCTGAAGCTTCACCCGAGGGCGTGACGGCTGCCACGCTGACTGGGATTGCGCGCATCGGTGAGCGGTTCACCGACACCTTGCTCGAGTCGCTGATCAGCGAGAATGCAGCAGCGCTTCAAGGAACGAACAACGGCTACTCGCAGCGCAGCTGGACGCCGCTGCCAGTGTCGAGGAAGCCTGTGGCGAACTGGCGCTTCGTGCTCGAGAACGTACTGAAGCAGAACGCTGGCGTAGTTGGGGGAAAGGAAAGCGAGAGCGCGTGGCCGGCGCTGCGTCCAGAGTACGTGGTCATCTGCCTTGTCGAGCTGGCCGTTTCTCGCCAGGATGCGTGTAGCATGCTGCTACCTGGAGATTTCTGACACTTTCGCCTGCTGAACAGGACGCTGCGCCGAATTCGAGAACGGCTCAAGACGCTCAATGCTCTGCCTTGGAAACCGGACGACAATGATTTGTTCGCGAGTCCGACTGCACCAGCTGAACATGGCACTGGAGCGTCTGCCTCCAGCACTGACCCGAACGTGCTGATCCTTTAGAGGTATCACACGATGTAATAGATCAACCAAGCTTGCATATTCGCGACGCTCTCACGTTCATTTGGCCTTACTGGCTCGTGGCCTACACTCTCAAGACGCGCTCAGGTCTTAAGAGCTTTCTTCTTGCGCTTGTACTTGTCAAAGTACGCCTGCACCTTCTGGTTGTAGTTCTTGTCGCGCTTCTGCTGGTTCGCAGTCTTCACAATGACCTGCAGCACGTCCTCGTCCTCCAGTAAGTGGTCCTTGCCCACGCGCTGCGGATTGTACTTTGTGCTCGTGCCCCAAACGAGCGCGTAGTTAAAGTTGTCGAGCATGTCCTTCGAGATCTGGATGTTGCCGAAGCGGAAATGCGAGTGCAGAGAAAACAATCAGCACATGAGCGGACCGGTTGATGCTTTGGAACTAGTCACAACAGCGCAGCGCAAACGTACGGAAAGACACGCGGCTTGGACGCTCACACCTCGTCGCTCCGACGACAACACCACCGGCTCGTCGAACTCAGGAAACTGATGACATCCCCAAGTCCAGGAGCGAGGGTTAGTTTCAACTTGTAAAGGCACCGTAATGGTACGAGCCGACATACCTCGCCACGGCGCTTCGTGTATACACGCGTGAGTCCCATGTAGTCCCACATGCGCGAGAGCAGCGTGTCGAAGTTGAGCTAAATAGACGCAGGACAAGAGCGGGTGTGTGAGCGAGTGGCGTCCAGTGCTACTCGCACATTTCTCTCCGAGACATTTAGTACAACGGAACACGCACCGCTGGGCGGTCACCGTGCTCGCACGCGATGACAGTCGAGTGCTCCAAGCGCGCGAGACGGTCGACGTCCTCGATCGACACGACGTCGATCTTGTTGTACACATACAGGCACTTGATGTACTTGCGGTTGCCTTCGATCACGTCGATCAGGTCGTCCGTGGACGCGTCCTCGCGGAACAGCACTTCGCAGTTGTGGATCTTGTACTCGTGCAGGATCTTGTACACCGTCTTGTACGGATCATCGCCGAGCTAGAAGCGTGTCGTAACGGTGGAGACAAAAACTTCAGCATGAGCTGTACAGTGCATAGCAGTCCCGCAGCAACCAAGGCGATCCGCACCTTGGTGAGTCGGACCGTGCTGTTGAACGTGATGCCGCCGCCGTTCTTCTTCTTGAAGTAAATGTCGGGCGGGTTGCGGTTGAGTCGCAGCCCGACCGTCTCAAGCTCGTTCTCGAGGATCTCGCGGTGGCGGTTGCCGGCTTCCTGCCCGGCGTCCAGCACCATGAGGATCATATCGGCCGACTTGGCCACAGCGATGACCTCGCGCCCGCGGCCTTTGCCGTGCGCGGCGCCTTCAATGATACCCGGAAGATCCAGGAGCTAGTTCGGCGAGAATACGACGAGAGGTGACCCAATCGAGTGAGTTCGAGTTCGCCTGCACCCATCGCCTCACACGACCGCATCATGGATCTCGCACCTGGATGCGCACGCCGTTGTAGATAAGGTTGCCCGGGATACACGTGAGCGTCGTGAACTCTACAGCGCTCTGCTCCGACTCGGTCTCCGTGAGCTGGCTGAGCATCGTGGACTTGCCGACACTCGGGAAGCCGATGAGCGCCACGCGGCCATCGCCGCTCTTCGCCACGTCGAAACCTGCGGCCAATGCGAGTTGCGCACATTAGCTCCTTGTGGGCTCGTTCCAGTCGCAGCAAAGCAGAGGGAGTAGCCACCAAGTCACCTTCGCCTCCGCCGCCTCCGGCGCCCTTGTCGCCCTCGAGCAGCTACATGTCGCGTCGTCCACCGTCAGTGAGTGCACGCGCTCGCCCATCGGTACTCCCTAGTCTCCGGCGCGGCCTACCTCGGTGCGCAGCTTGGCGAGCTTGGCCTTGAGGTGCCCCAAGTGGCCCTCGGTGGCCTTGTTCTTCTGCGTGCGCTTCATCTCATCCTCTGGCGTGCGCGTGCAAGTGCGCGTTCGCGAGGTTTATTGGGCTGCAAAGAGAGGCAGAGGCAAAGCGGGGAGGAGGGCCGCGCACCGATCTCCTTGATGCGGTCGAGGATCCCCATGGCGGCGGCGTTGGCTCGGGCTCGCGGTGGGCACAGGCGGGGAGCTTCGGGCTTGTTGGCTCGGTTCTTGGCTAGTAATCTCCAGTCGATGAATGGTGTGCCCCACACCAAAAAGCGCGTGCCATCCCATCATCACCTGCCGCTGCTCAAACTGCAGCGTCACTTGCGATTCCGACGCGAGCCCCCGAGCCTCCGCAGCCACGCAAGGCAGCGAGAGAGCTAGCGAGCAAGAGAGCGAGCGAGAGAGAGAGCAAGAGAGGCCATGAGCTCCTCCGAGGCCACGAGCAAGCGCTTCCTGCCGTCGCTGCTGGTGCGTCGCCCGCAGCAATGAACTCTGTATTCTACACACGCGCCTCACTGCCAATGGCCTCGCGCGAAGGGAGGCGCCGTCGCGGGCACGTCCGTGGACATCGCGCTCTTCCCGCTCGACACGCTCAAGACGCGGCTGCAGTCGGCCGACGGCTTCTTCAAGGCCGGCGGCTTCCGCGGCGTGTACTCGGGGCTGTCGGCGGCGGCGGCGGGCTCGGCGCCGGGGGGTGCGCTCACGGAATGCTTGTGATCGGCGCGACGACGGCTCTGGGCGGCTGATGTACTCACCGTCACCTGCAGGCGCCATGTTCTTCAGCACGTACGAGACGTCCAAGAACCTCATCGGCAGGGCGTTCCCGGAGAAGAAGCACTCACCGTTCGCACACATGGCGGCGGCAGCGTGCGGCGAGACGGTACGGTGGCGTGAGTAGCTTCTGCATAATGCTGGTGCGTGCTGACCTTCGCGCTCGACGCGGTGTGCGTATAGGCGGCATGTCTGGTGCGCGTGCCGACGGAGATCGTGAAGCAGCGTATGCAGACGGGGATGTACAAGTCGATCGGCGAGGCGGTGACGAGCATCCGCGCCGCCGAGGGCGTGTTCGGCTTCTACCGCGGCTACTTTAGCATGATCGCGCGCGAGATCCCGTTCTCGTTCATCCAGTTCCCGCTCTGGGAGGGGCTCAAGGTGCGTTTTCCCCTTCGTCTTGCGCGCCGTCATCGTCGCAGTCGATCGGACGGGCATCCATGACTACTCGTATCACCACTAAGCGCTTCGCCTTGGCTATCGGCGTGTACTCGTCTGCAGTACCAATGGTCGGAGAGCCAAGGCGCGCCCGTGAGCTCGCTGCAGGGCGCGGTGTGCGGCTCGATCGCCGGCGGCGTGGCGGCGTCCATCACGACGCCGCTGGACGTGGTGAAGACGCGGCTGATGCTCGGCAAGGACGCGAAGGGCGTGCCGTACCAGGGCACGCTCAACACGTTCTCGCGCGTGTACCAGGAGGGCGGCGTCGCGCGGCTCTTCTCGGGCGTCGGGCCGCGCACCATGTGGATCAGCATCGGCGGCTTCGTGTTCTTCGGCATGTACGAGAAGGCGACCGAGACGATCTCGGTGGTGCTCTGAGGCGGGGGCGCTGGCATGCCGACTTGGCGCGGAGCTGTCGTCGCTGAAGCTGTCCATTCGGTGACTGGTCGGTCGGTCGGTCGGTCGGTCGGTCGGTCGGTTGGTTGGTAGCGTAGGCGCCGCCGAGAGCGATAGACCGCGGTAATAGAGTTGCGTCCGCACACCCACCCACGCACACCCGCGCACGCACGTAATCCACGGTGATGCATGGAAGCCTGCATGTGGGATCGCAGCTGTTTGCAGCGAGCGTGTAGGATGGTAAGGCAACCTTCGCGGCCCGAATGCGGGATAGTGAAGAAATGCAGAGAACCCCGCACTCTCTGCGAAAAGGAAAAGCGCCGACTGAATGCAGCATTGAGGTTGACGGCCTAAGTACGGTCCACCTTGACAGCAAGAAGTTTCAGCGAAGCCGTCGCCAGGTGTTTGCGACGGCTGCTACGACTCCTGAATGCAAGCAGCTCATGCAGCACCAGCACCAGCACGTTTCCTACTACACAGTAAGGCGAGCGGTCAAGCGACCGAGAAACACGCTCGATGGACGGCAACGGCAACGACGGTGGCGACAACAACGAGATCAAGTCTGAGATCGAAGAGATTCTCTCTGGAGCTTCAACGCGCGAGTGGACTCTGGACCTTGGATACTGTAAATGAAGTCGACTGACTCGGTGTCTTTGACAGACACGTGGCAAACGCTCCGCTTCGTGCGCGTCAAGCTCGAACGGATACGAGAATGCAAGATCGAGCGAGCGCGAGACACTCGAGCATTGGGAGCTCGCTCGCGATTGCATCTTGCGTCCGAGCTGCTCGCTCTTCGTCACACCATCGCTCAACCTGACGCTCCACTACGCGGTAAGCCGAAGCTCCGCCACGTCCTCGACGCCGACGACTTGCAGCGCGAGATCTCTCATCGTCGTGGGCATCTCGCGCGGATGCTGCCGGTTGGTCGAGCAGGTGCTTGTTCTTGAGGTAGATGTTGCATGCCGCGTTCACGTCTCGATCCAAGACCAAGCCGCACCTT
>JAASFZ010000479.1:0-16678 GCA_023334075.1 Globisporangium nunn | reverse complement strand
GAGCTCGGGCGTGTCGGCGGGTCTCGACATGGCCCACGCGTTCGTCACAGAGCTCTGCGGTGTCACCGTCGCCGACCGCATGGCGCGCAACACGGAGATCGTGCCGATCACAGACCCGTCGAACGACCCGTTTGAGTTCGTTGTGGACCGTTCGTAGTCGTTGTCTGATATCAGCAAGAGAGCAGTGCATGAACCGGCACGTTGATCCGATATGTGCAACGTAGCATTACGATTCGCATGAAGCTGTTCACTTAAAGAAGCGCGGTAACATGCACATTCTTGCACTTTCGAAGACAATTGCACGGACATTTCACTTGGCGCGATTGAGTACACCTTTCAGCTTACTGCTGCTCGGATAGTTTGCGGCCTTGGCGGACGAGATCACCAATGTTATCGCTGATCACACCGTCCATCGCGTGCTGCTTCTGAAGCTGCACGCAGCCATAGCTCGTGTTCCTGTCCCCCCACGTCAGCAACACGCTCGCGTTGCCAGCAGCAGGTCCGGTTCCCGACGCAGCACTCTTGGACTTGTCGAACGCAGCCCGCTTCACGATCTGCACAAGCTCCGGGTTTGTAAGGAACGACTCCGAGTTCGACACGATACCCGCGAGCTTCTCCATGTTGGCAAAGTCGACCGCGAACTGGAGAGTCAAGCGCGCGTCGAACGCATTTGGCAAGATTGAACCGTACGTGAGGAACAGCACGGGGTACTTGGCTTGCTTCGCGCGCAGGAGCACGCACAGATTTGGGTCGAAGCACGAGAAGAAGATGCGGCGGTTCTCCCCAGCGTGCTCGAACACGCACTTCAAAATCGTGTCCACGTACTCGTTGATCGCGAACGGCGGTGAGTGTCGCAGTGCCGTGCGCCACACATTGTCTGGGTACTTGATCTCGACATTCAGACCCACCTCAGCAGGCACGTGCTTGAGCAGGCTCTCAAGGGTCGGGTAGAATTCCACCAAGTGCTCTTCATCTGCTTTGTTGCTACCATCTCCGAGGACATTCGCGAGCTTGCTGGACGCAGCTGCTGCTGCTACTGTCGCTGCTGGCGGTGGTGGTAGTGGAGCTGGACATTGCTTGCCAGCAATCTTGTCGCCAACCAGACGAGTCCAGTGCTTCTGAACAAGCTCCTGGAGCAAGCTTGTCCTCTTCTTGTTGCTTATTGGCACCGTCTGTGAGTGCCGCAGCTGGCGCAGCGTCATGTCATGGATTCCGATCTCGTACGGCTCGGGTGCCGAGCCGTGCGCCCGCGCGAACTTGTCCTCCAGGCCCGCTTTCACCATGAAGTCGTGATAGATTACTGGCACACGGTCTCTCGTGAGCTGCACGTCGAACTCAACAAAGTCCGCGCCACTGCGACCGGCGAGGATGAGCGACGCGAGCGTGTTTTCACGCGTGAGCGCATGGCGATACCCAGCAACTTGGTGGAACGATCGGCCCATGCCGCGATGCCCAACGTTCAGTGGCGCTCGAGGACGCCAGTACGAGCGCCACAAGCTCGACAGCCTGTTCTTCGCGTGCACGAATGGCTTGATCACCAAAAAGGTGAGTGTAATCTGGCCGACGACATCGTTGCTACTGCACGAGACGATCGGAAGTGTCAAATACCCTTCGCCGTTCGCGCTGAGCTGCGATGGCAGCAAGCGAGCTGTTCCGATCTTCGTCCCGCGCTGCTTCGACTCCTTTGCGTATTCGAACACGTCGAACTCGAAGCGATGAAACAGCGCTTCCGGGCTTACACCAACAATGCCGAGCACCGGAAGCGGCACTTTCGTCCGAAACACCTGAGCCCGCGTGGAGTCGATGTAATGCACGCCAGTCTCTTCATCACCACTGACTTCCGCCTTGGCACTTGCAGGAGACGATTGATGATGAGCTTGTTGGATCAAGCTCTCGCGGATGAACGCGACAGTATCTTTGCCGAGCACCTCCAACACTGACGCAAAGTCCAGAACCTCACATACGACCTGCGGCGAAGACGCCTTGAATTCTGCAGCTTGCCGCGACCAGCCACCGAACAGGCTCAACTCGTTGAAAACTGAGTGTTCTTTCACCGTCCCAATCGTCTTCGTGCCGAGCGGCGTGTACGGCCCGAGCAAGTCGATCTCGCCCTCGCGCAAATAAAACACTGCGCGTATGCGCTCACCGTACCTCAGAACGGAGCTCCCACTCGCGAATGTTATCGTCTTGGCTTTTTGCAGCAGCATCTGGACACGATCTGGATCGACTCCCTTCAAGCAAGCAAGTTCCTGGATCCATGATGCTTGGCGTAAACCAGACTTGGGGAGCTGCGTCGTCACAGTGTTCAAGTAGTTGCTCAAGTCGAGTGGTTCGTTTTTCGAAGCCTCGAGAGCACCGAGCAGCTCCGTCGACTCTTTGTCCAGCAGCTCACTGCTGCGCGCGTCTACTGGAACCGAGCGCCATGTGCTAGTACTCTCGTACTTTACATTTTCGTCCGTTGAGTTGGCAGCGCTGCCTGCTTCCGATCGTTGGTCATATCGGAGCTCGATCGACACTGCGTTGCGTTTGTAGGGCGGCGTGTCTTCCAGCCACTGCACCGCTGGTACCGCGGCGTTAAAGCTTCCGACCCAGAAGCGCACTTCCGCAAACGAGGAAGTCGGCTTGAGCCACTCGCTGTCGATGAACTCCGCAATGTCGCCGTCCAACGCACGATCAACTCCGTAGAAGCCATCTTGCAGGGTCTGGTCCACTTGACCTTCAGATCCCTCCGAGCGAGCAAACACTTCCAGCTCGGCGAACTGCAGCACGCTGCCTGCAGGAGTAACGCTCTCGTGTTGAAGGCGGACGTATCGTCCCACAGCCTCCTCGCCCGCTTCAAAGCGCACGCTGGCCACGCGGCTGTCATGGCCAAGCACAATCTGACGCGCAATGACGTCCACACTCGCTCTTGCATCTTCAATAGACGCGTTTCCGCGGGTGTCGAACGGCGTCTTGGAAAGCAGCAGCCACAAAGGAGGCGCTGGAGAGCCTGTCGCTGCTGGTGAGTTGGCGGGCGGCTGGCCCTCCGGGTGCTTCGGGTGTTCGTGGTACGTCATCGCCTTCCACAGATGCACGCTCGAGAGCGCATACTCGTTGCCAAGGTCCACCTGCCACCACGGATTCACTTCTTTCTGCGTGCGCGCACATCGCCACTCCTGAAAGCCGTTCCTGCTGCCGTCGTTGCCGAGCGTAGCTGTTCGGGGTCCTGGACACGGTGTCCTCGACGACGTGTACGTCGAGCTCTGCGTCGAAGGCTTCTCACTGCCGCACCGCCCAGCGCGTTTGAGCAAGTGTTAGACAGCGATCAGACTACGTGCTGACGCACTCGTCGCATCACGCACGCACGCACCGCGCCACGTTATCACCTCTCGACACGATCGCCGTGCGGTCACCCGGGATCGCCTCCCACGACAGCAGCTCCAGCGTCGCGTGGCGCTTGAGCACGTACTTGTACACGAGCGGCGTCTCCGTTTCCGCGGTGGTGAACGCCACGCACGCGCGCCACTCGCTCTCTTCCGCCAAACACTTCACGCGCTCGAGCGCGACTGCGGGTCACATCAGCCACCGCATACAGAACCAAACACCAGACGAGCGTTTGCATATAGTCGCTATGTCCTTGAGCTCTGTACGATGCACGCACCGGCGCGGTCGACGTCCCAAGCGCCGAGCTCCGGGGCGCTCCCCACGACGAACACGCCGACGTCCAGCGCCGGAACGCGCGGAGGCAGCTGCCGTGTCAGCACACGCACGCTGAACACGATGCGACGGCCACTGGCGCCACCAGCGGCAGCGGCGGCGACTTCGGCCATCGGACGGTCTGGCTGGCGGCAGCGGAGATTCACGCGCGGCCCGCTTGCGCACTTCCGAGGATCTTGAAGAGTGAGTTTCTGATGCTAGCGATGGTGCCAATCACGAAGATTCGATCTAATTTCAGGCTACAAAAGACAAGTATAAACAAAATGAGGAAGCTGAAGATGATGGTGAGAGTGAGCTCGCAACAGGCTCAATTCTGAGCATACAAACTGCAAGTATAAGAAAGCTTAGAACTGAAGCGACGACTGTGTGAAGGGCTGACTTGGCGAGAACTCGGAGGACTTGGAGCGTGACAGCACTGACTGTTCTCGAAAGGATCGACGCATGTCGAGAGGCAAGAGGAAGCAGGGACAGCGATCGTAGGCCCAAGAGTACGAGCTTTTCTCCGCCGCCGCTCTTCAATTCGTTCACCTTGGTGTTCAGCTTCGAAAGGCGCCAACACTTGGCAGATGTATGTTGCGACGCTAACGTGAGATCCCACACACCAGTACGTCACCAACTGCACTGTGCTTGAATCAGTTGCATGGTTCGCTTGGGCAAAGACAGAGATTTGACCGAGAACAGATTGGATCGAGGCAGTTGACTACTTCAATGCAACGAGGAGCTACGCACACCGCCTGCTGACGCACATTGTAAGCGCTCTGGACTCTGCTGGATCGAGATCAGACACCAAAGTCGCGGTCCGGGAACACTGACGGTGCGATGAGCGTCCACAAGAACAGCGCGATCGCGACCCACTGCGAGAAAATCTTGACCCACATCGTCACCAACTCGTCGCCCTCCGACACCAATCTGCTTTCACGCGCACACAAGGTTATCGCTGTTCGTGTCGGGAAATGTGGTCGCACAATTGGCACGCACCCGTTCGACGATCCCCAGTTCGTGATCACCATCGCCATGTAGAACGTTGCGAGGAACATGAGCGCGTGGAACTGGTACTCTGGCACCTTCACCTCACCCTTTGCGGATCGCACTGCGCTACCTCTCTTGGCATCTTGCTTCTCCACGTCATGCTTTTCATCATCGGTTTCGTCATTGTCCTGAGATAAGTCGGAGGCGGACGGCGATGAAAACGTGAACAGATTCGTCTTCGTCATCGAGATCCGCCAGCTCGTCCACGTGATTGTGAACGCTGCGAGCGCCGCATTCAGTGCTACACTCTTGGCCTGGTGCTGGATTGTGGACGGGTCAAGCGAGCTGCACGTCGGATCTGGGTTCGAGTGGACGGCTTGGTAACAGAGGAAGACTGCATAGCCCGTGAACGCGGCCGCCGGCAACAGTCCCGCATTCACCCACGATGTTGCTGCAGCAGCACTTACATGAGGATCACGACTACCAAATGACGACGAAGCCATCCTCACAGCCAGCTGACCAACTCACCGCTCATGAACGTCAGCACCATACATGACAGGATCGTGATTGAGATAAACGCGACGTTCAAGTCGCACCCCGCAAAGTTCCTGAGCATCACTACTATCGCGACCGTGGACGCGATTGCCAAAGCGAGCACAATCGCCAGATAGGCAGCCTCCCTACAGTCACAAGTATGAGCTACACCTTCAAAGCCAGAGGAGCCACGTAGTGTACCATGCATCAACTCGCAGTCTGCACGAACCACATTGTCTTCGCGTTTGACGACGATGAGGGCGAACTGTAGCTCGTATCCAGCAGCGCCTGACGAGCGTCATCATTCTGATCTGCTTCGTCCATTTTGTCCAGGATGTGGTCGCGCAGATTGTCTGGAGCAGCGGATGGTGACAACCGTTCAGGGTCATTCTTTTGTATGTGACAGCTCTGTTTGCTTCCTGCTGACGTACATGCGTAGTCGAGAATGATGACGATCTGGATGATCATGAACGCGGCCGATGCGACGCGCGCGATGCCCGCGTAGTCGTCAAAAAATGCTGTCAGCGGCATTATCAGCAGAAGCTTCGTGAGTCATTCATCCATCTGGAAACTGTGCGGGCGTAAGCGAGCGAGAGAATGAGTGGGTTTCCCGTACTGTTCGGGATGAAGAGCGACGCGAAGAGAATCCCGAAGTAGAACGGGATCTGGAAGAGCGTAAGGCAGCAGATGTTCTCACAGCCGCGCGCCACCGCGCAGCTCAGGAGTCCCGTGAGCAGGAAGAAGCAGCCCATGCTGAAGCTCATCCTGCATGCGACCCATATCTCCATTACTAGCCACTCGCACCAAGCAATCTGAAAGCCCTCAAATACCTGTACACGAGCTGGTTGCCGACGCAGTAGGCGCCGGCATCGCGCGACGCGCACTCGGAGAAGAAGCCAAGCGCATAGTTGAAGCGCGCGAGGAACTCTGCCCAGCACACAAGCGCGTTTCAGTATGTGCGAAGCGGGCCGCGTCGTACTCGCGCGTGACGCACGCTGGCCGAACTCCCGCAGCAGCGCGGCGACCACCGCGTTCGCGAAGAAAAGCGTCAGGTACGCGGCGCGCGCCATCGCTGGAGGCTGGCAGCTCGAGAAATGAGGAGCTACTGGTGGTGCGGTGGAAGAATGTTGGTAGAGCACACTCGAGCTTCAAGTTCGATAGTGAAATAACAGAGTATCACCTGGATTCCCGCACTATCGGCTTCACACTTGTCAAACGAGCAAAAGACGACCTGGAAGCGAGCAAGCGAGCGCGCGAGCAGGAGGACAAGGCGACATGGACTGGCTCAAGAAGAAGAAGGACGAGGCAAAGCAGGCGGCGAGCCAGGCAGCCGCTAAAATGCAGAACAAGCGCGCGGCTTTCAAGGGCGAGGGCAACGTGCTCGGCGGCGGCGATGCCAGCGCGGCTTCAGCAGCTGCACCAGAGCCGCAATCATCGGGCGGCTTTAAGGTGGGGTGGGGCTGCCATGCAATACTGCCCACGTATGAGTGTTTGCGTGGTGAACTGGTGGCGTGCTTACATCATTGCTATTCTATGGGTGTATAAGGTGCCGGGGTTCGGGAAGAGCAAGGCGGAGCCACCGTCGCTGACGGAGGACGAGAAGCGCCAGCGACGCGAAGCACAGGTGGACACGTGTCGAGAGGCTACAGAGTGGGGAACGCCGCATTCCTTTCTCGTTGTAACCATCCACCCTGTGCGCGCTCGCAGGTGAAGGCGCTGGAAGATCGCACTGGCGCCTGGGAGAAACGCGTGAACAACGCGCGGAAGGCGCGGCTGCAGCAGGAGGCGGAGATCGAGAACAAGTTCGAGACGCTCCCGCCGCCGCCTTCGACCGCGTCATCTGCTGCAATTGACGGTCCGGCACCGCGCGTGCTCTCAGCGGAAGAGATGAAAGCGTTCGAGGTGCAGAGCGCGCAGGCGCAGATCGGCTTCAACCCGTACACTGCCGTCTTTTCGTCGTCCTCCGAGGCGAACACTGCGATGAACTCGATCTCTTCGGCGTCATCGGCGTCGTCGCAGCCAGTTCTACCACCTCCTGCGCCAGCTCGAGCTCCTTCTCCACCGCGACCAACTCAATCTGCCGAGTCCGGATCCAGTCAAGCGGCTGGAACCTCCGAATCGACCACAGAGGGAGCCGCGGGTGGCGTGTACGTCCTGCTGCGCCAGGATCCGGCGAAAGCGATCGCCGCCGCGCAGACAATCATCAAAATGCTTGGAAACGTGTTGAAGAGCCCAGAGGTGCGTGCCGCGAGCTTGGATTGGAATATACATATCGGTGCTTCTGCTCATGCGCTGATACTGCGGTTGTGTCTTTCGTTGGCGCCTCGATCTCGATGCTCGCGCAGGAAGAGAAGTTCCGCAAGATCCGGGTGGCGAACCCGTCGATCCAGACGAAGCTCGTGGCCGTGAGCGGCGCGGTGGATCTGCTGCAGGAGGCCGGGTTCGCGCCGCGCGAGATCGACGGCGAGCAGTTCCTCGTGCTGTCGACGGACGCGTTCGACGCCGCGCGCGTGCAGGCGGCACTCGACCGCGCCGAAGTCGCGAGCATCCAGCTGCAGGTGGACTCGGCGGATCTCTCGGCGTGACGCACGCGGTTGGCTCGAGAGTACGCGGTTTCGGGTGTCGGCGCGAGAAGCGTGCGCGCGGGCAGAAAGGTCCGCAGGAAGCGCTGCGAGCGGGTGCGCGGGAGACAATCGGGAAGATCGGAAGGAAGCGATGCAGTGTGCGTGGCGTCATGATCACCGAGCGAAAAAATCGAGGTGGTGCACCCAAAAGTGACGCGACATTTTCAGCAAATCAGATCCAGTTGGTGGGCGAAGTGAACGAATCATATCGCCGTATTTGTGGAATCGTTTTTGGAGGATTTCGAGAAAGAGAGAGAGAGGAAAGAGAGAGAGAGAGAGCTCAAAAATTAAGTGAATACGTGTCGAGCATGTGTTTTTCCCCCACTTCCGAATTGCTTGAAGTGAACTCGCTTGGTTGGTTGCCTGGTCGTGGGGAAGAATGAGATGCGTGCAGCAAGGAGCCGTGGCGCTGCGCGGGTGCGGAGCGCGCGCCGCCATGCGGGTCTTTTGCCGGGCGGGTGCGGATTGTATCCATTGGCACCCGCAGCCCTTCTCCTCCCTCTCGTCCTCGAGCTCACTTTGTCTTGCTCTTTGTATGGGCTGCTTCGAATCCAATGGCACCTAGAAAGTCAGCTGCAAAACTGAACTTTTTATTACCCCTGCCCGCCTCACTTTACAGCAAATTGACGTCCTAGGCGGCGCGAAAGCCCGAAATCCATCGAAATAGCCGCCTCGCCCTCGCTCGCTTGCTCTTCGTTGATTCCTCCTCTTTCTCATTCGAGCTTCTGCAGCCTGCTAGCGTCATCACCACCGGCGCCGCCGCCGCCGCCGTCGTCATGCCGGAACTACTCGGCGCGGGCGCCGCCGCGCCGCACAAGAAGGGCTCCTTCCTGCCGATCGTGCTGGGCTCCAAAGGCGCGCGCAAGAAAGCGGCGCATGCCTTTGCCAAGCGCCGCAGCCGCAGCGACAGCACGGACCAGCAGACCGCCGGCGCCGCCTCAGCAGCGCCGGCCACCAAGCGCCGCACGTCGTCCGGGAGCTTCTCCGAGCGCCGCACGTGGAACTTGCTCTGGGCGCTCTTCATCCTGGCGTTCCTCGTCTGCATGGTCTGCCTCGTCATGCTCGGCTCCATGGTGCAGCAGCACCACCTTGCGAACGGCCACGTAGACGGCGGCGCGGCGCATCGCAGCGGCTTCTTCAGCATGAGCAACTGGCGCAGCGAGCAGATGTTCGAGCGCCTCAAGAAGCTCACGACGGGCGTCTTCTCCTCCGCCAACACGCACGCCAAGGCGCGCTCGCCGCGCGCGCGCAGCCAGCTCTTCGACCTGAGCGAGTACGAGTGCCGCGCGTGGCGCCAGACCATGAACTGCACGCCCGACGGCGAGCCCGAGAGCGCCAACGACCAGAACTGCTCCACGCCCATCCCGAACGGCGTCTCCGGCTACTGCGAGGTGCAGCACAAGAAGACCGGGACGCTCAAGAAGGCGCTCGGCATGCACTGCGACTCGCTGCGGCCGGGCGTGACGTTCTCGTGCGACATGTTCCAGTCGCTGCTCAGCTACCACATCCTCTCAACCGACTACGTGCACGACCCGGACTTCTCGTTCGAGAAGAACCAGCAGCGCTTCCGCGCGCGCAACAGCATCGCGCCGACGCCGGCGACGCTCGACGAGGACGGCTTCAAGAACGAGTCGGTCGGGCAGCTCGAGCTCTCGTTCGAGCGCGGGATTGTGTACGTGATCTACGAGAAGCTGCTGCTCGGTGCGTTCGTGAGTGTCAAGTCGCTGCGCACGCTTGGGTGCACGCTCCCGATCGAGATGTGGTACAAGCGCGACGAGACGAACGTGGACCACCCGCTGCTCCGGCTCATGGTCGCCGAGTACGGCGTGTACCTGCGCGAGATCGAGGATCCGCTGGCCACGCACTTTTACACCAAGCTGCACGCGATCTTCTACAGCGCGTTCGACAACGTGCTGCTGCTGGACGCGGACAACTTCGCGGTGCGCGACCCGACGTATTTGTTCGACACGAAGGAGTTCACGGACACGGGCGCGATCTTCTGGCCGGACTTCTGGAAGCCCGGGAACACGATCTTCAACATCCACGAGAACAGCTTCGTGTGGGAGTTCTTCGGGCTCAACTACGTCGACATGTTCGAGCAGGAGAGCGGGCAGGTGCTGATCAACCGGCGCAAACACCTGACGGCGCTCAATGTCGTCATGTACTACGGCTTCCACCTGCCGCGGCTGCACGAAGACCTGCGGCTCGTGTGGGGTGACAAGGACCTCTTCCGCTTCGGGTGGATGAAGAGCGACAGCGACTTTTACATGATCCCACGTCCGCCCGGCTCGGCCGGGACGAAGCACAGTGACTACGACCTTTTCTGCGGTGTCACGATGGTGCAGCACGACCCGAGCGGCCGCGTGATCTTCCTGCATCGCAACACGGAGAAGCTCACGCACCTGAACGACCGCCTGCTGTGGACGCACATCCAGCAGTTCAAGCGCACGTCCAAGCTCGATGAGTACTTTGTGCGTGGAGCGAACGGCGGTAAGGTCTTCCCGCAGTTCAAGCGCTGCTTCGGTAAGGACGTGCACTACGAGAAGCTCTTCACGCTCAAGCCCATGAGCGCCTTCCCGTTCGAAGGGCTCGAGAAGTCGCTGCTGCAATACTCGCGCGAAGGCGCGGCGATCATGAACGTCCCGACAACTTTCGGCGACAGCGTCACGGATCCGAACGCGGCCCCGAAAGACGCCAAGTCGTGAGCATTGGGGATAGGCAAATAGAGAGAGCGAGCAGCGTCGAGAAACCAGAGAAATGCGGCTCTGCTCGCCATTTTAAATGTACGATTTTCACCGTGAAGAGCGAGCAAGCTTGTTGCTTATGTATCGAATCATCCTTCTCGCCAGGTTGATGCTCGATGTTTGTCTCGTGGACAAACGTCTGCGTCGTCACGGACACGCTGACCGAGCGAAGTCAGATGCTCGTTCAGCTCCGCAAGCAACGTCGTGAACTGGGACGCAATATTGCTGTCCGTACAATCATTTATGTACGCGCTCGCGGCCTCGACTTGTCCGTACATGCGAGCAAGTGGGACCACTTTTGAAATTAGGGCTCGATCACTTTTAGGGAGTCGCGCTGACTATTCTTATAGACACCCAGCCCTAATACCCAAAACTAGCGAAACCTAATACCTGAATCGCGGGTCCCTCACAGATTGTGCATTTTTTCCAGGGCAAAATCTCTCGAACGGATCGGATCCTATCATGACCACGACGCTCTTCGCGCGCCTCCAGGAGCTATTCGCGCAGGATCCCCTCATGTGCGCTTGTAGCGTTCCGTAAAAGGAGCCACTAAAGGCCTCAAGTACTTACTCTCGCGATGGGTGCCACACACGCAGCGACGAGATCGGCCTCGTGCTCGGCGTGGACGACGCAGAGCTCACGCCTGCGACCGCCTTCGTTCTCGAGGACCACAAACTCGGCGTCGCGCTGAGCGCCGGGCCGCATATTTTCCGCCAGGCACGCTCGCGCTTTCACGAACTGAACCCATTGCTGAGACGGGCGGATGCCACGCTAGACGAATCACTCGTGGCGGATCTGCTCGCTTGCACGCGCGCCGTGGTGCTCATCAGCGCCGACTTCTACTCGGCGTGGAACACTCGGTGCGTGTGATTCGCTTGCTGCTAGAGCAGCTGCATGCGCGAGGCTCACACGGTTGACCGTGTTGGCAGCAAACAGCTGGTGATTCGCGGACACCTCGATGCACTCGCAGAGACGCGGTTCTGCGACTTGGTCTTCACATTGCACCCGAAGAGCATCGACACGTGGGCGTATCGGCGCTGGCTCGCTACGCAGCTACTAGCGACGTCGTCTCTATCGACTGTGTCACTGCTCACAGGTGACGCGCTGCGCGAGTTTTACAGGCGGCAGATCGAGGTGTGCAGTCGGCTGGCGGAGCAAAAGCCCCGCAACTACCACGCGTGGAGTTTCCGACACTGGATCGTGTCCAAGCTGCCAGTCGATGCGCTCGAGACCGAACTGCAGGACATGCGTCGCTGGTGTGCGACGCACATCACGGACCACTCAGGCTGGAACCACCGGCAGCACGTTGTGAACGAGCTGATCCGCGCGCAGCAAGGGGCGAGTTTGGAGGCAACCGATGGCGTCTACGGACTCGTTATAGCGGAACACGCGTTTGTCTCGGAGATCATGGCAGCGTATCCGATGCACGAAGCGCTCTGGTGCCATCGCCGTTTTGTCGTCCATCTGATGCTCGAGCAGCTCAGTAGTGTCCGTTCTAGTGACGACGAAGATGCTGCAGATGATGAAGACTTTGGTTCGTTGATGCAGACGCTGAGCGACTTTGAGGCAAGGGTGTCAACGGCAGATGCAACTGAAGACGCTTCCACCGACAAACATCTCTCGAGCGCATGGCGAGGCATCGAAGAGTCGCTGAGCAGCCTTCCTGCACACGACTCCATCGCTCGTCATACCCAAATGCTGCTCGTGATCGTGCGAGAGATCGACACCGCATGGAGCATCGCGAATCGCTACTCGCGACGCTTTGCGCTCTGGTGCCTCGAGCGCGTTCGGTGTCACGCACTCCTGCAAGACGCGACTACCAGAGAATCAGCAGTGTCGACTTCTCTGCACAGTCTTGCGAGTACACTGCGCCGTCGCCTGAGCAGCGACGACCCGCTTCTTCGTGACCTCTGGGGCAGTGCATCGGGCTGAGTGTGCTGGCGACTAATGAAGCGATAGACATAAGATACCAGTTGCACAGCTCGGGAAACTACTGGTCGATACGATACAAACTGCACATCGGCTTCTGTTCCACCACAGGCCATTCCATCCATCATCTCTCCGTCTATATCTGCGTCGTTGCCGTGGTGTCGCTCGCTTGCTCTTCTCCATGTCCGCTCTCCTCCACCGCTCATACATCGCACACGTGTCGGCTCGTCGCCTCCAGTATCTACTACCTAGTCATTTGTCCGATGTCGAGATGAACTGCGCCACGCCGTTGATGATCGTGTCGGAGAAGTGATAGTACAGCAGCAGCTCCCACGTCATGTCCGACTGGTACTGTTGATAAATATCGTCGATTGAGAGGTGGTGCTCAAGCTCTTGGTCAAAGAGCAAGTCCTTCCGGATCACAATCCCGGACCCTGGAGTCGCCGCGGCGCGGCTCAGGCCGCTCGTCTTGCAGTTCGCGCGCGGAAGCACCATCCGCATGTTCTCGATCGACGGCAGGTTCAGGAACCGCGCGATCTGGCGCTTTAGACTGCCAATCTTGAGTGCCGCCGGTGTTACGAACACGCTCGTCTTCATGCGCGGCGCGTGCTCGGGGTCCTCATCAGGGTGCAGCATGACGCGAATGGTGACCACCTCAGCGGAGGACACTGCAGATGGGTGCGCCGAGTTTGAGAGCGAAGAAGTCGGTGGGGACGAAGACGGGGACCCACGCATGCGCTTGCGCGTCACCTCGTCGTCCTCCTCTGAGTGTGACGTCGAGTCGTTCGCGCTAGACGAGTCAGATGCCGAGTCCTCCGCCGGCCGCTTGTTCCCGCGTCGCGATGCGCGGCTGTTGCTCGTCCCACTGACCGGTGCCGGCGCCTCACTCTCCGTCACTTTCTTCTTCCCTCCGAGCTGTCGTCGGATCTTCTCCTGGTTCTGCGCGCCGACCTTGGCGCTCTCGGTGAAGGCGTTGTTGTAGTGGCGCGAGCGATTGATCTCCTCGATGAGCTTGGCCTCGTCGCGCTCGAAGGCGGCGAGGTCCGGGTAAATCTTGGCGATGAGCGCGTCGAAGTTGTCGTCGCGGCGCAGCGAGCGCTTGGACGGAATGTGGATGCGACAGGAGGGGCACTCCTTGTTGGCTACGCGCAGGCACTTCTGGATGCACTCGCCGCAGAAGCGGTGCAGGCACTCCATGACCACCGTCGTGTTGCGGATCACGCCGAGACAGATGGGGCACGTCAGCTCCGCGTTGAGCACGCGCACGGGCAGCGTCTTGCGCGCGCGCGGGTCCGTCACGGGTGCGCGCGGCTGCCGGTAGAGGTCGTAGAGCGTGCAGTCCTCCACCAGCTCGATCTCCTCGTACTCGCTGCGCTTGCTCACGTGCGCGTTCGGCGTCTTGCGCACCAGCGCGTTGTATTCTTCGCGCGTGAACTCGAACGGGTTCTGCGGCGGCGAGGATGACGTCGGCGGCGTCATCTTCGAGCCGGTCGCTGCTGGGGACCTGCGCCTGGTGCCGATTGGCGAGTGAGAGCTGAGGTCACTTGGCGCGCGGTTTTATATGGCCTCGCCAAACGCATAGTGATGAAATGCAGGGAGAAACCAGAAAATAGGACAGGAGAGCTGGGAGGTTACTCGAAAAGGCGAAAGCGATATGATAAGATGGATTTATTACGTCGACGGACTGCCGTTCTTGTCTTGGAGCAGCGGGAGCGGACTGCCTGCCGACCTGTTCGCATCTTGCTCGATCGAACCGCTTCAGCTCTTCGGGAGTGTACCGATCGAATCGCCTCGCACAGATGACAGCACTTCTGGAACAGATCTTCAGAGACAACGAGAATCGGAACACCTCGGGGCAATCTTGCAACTTTGCACGGGAGGCTGCCTGCTACTTCTCCAAGATATCGGCGAAGAACTGGCGACAGCTCTCGAAGAGCGCCATCGTGATCGCCGTCGACGGGGTGTGAAACGCCATGCGCGCCCCAGCGCCTTTGTACAACGCCATTGCGCCCTCGTTTCTGATGTCGAAGTGAGATCCAAAGCGGATTAGCGATATCGTAACCACGTGCATGACCCGAAACACATCGCTAGGATGAGTGTCGAGTGACGGCATTCGACACCTCGATCAAAGCGAAACTCACCGGATGACCTGCGAGAGTCCGTCGAAAATGCCCGTGTACACCGCCGCCTGACCTTCCATTGCGTACGCGCGCTGGACCTGTACGCACCGTTCAAGATTGCAATCAGCCTTACGTATGCGAGTCAAGTGCTTTGCGAGAACGCACCTGAAGACGGAGCTTGACAAGATCGAGCGGGTTTGTCACGAACGACGCTGTTGCGCCTGCGAGAGCTGCTCCAGTGAGCGTGTAGAGCGGCGGGAGCTGCTCTGACTGGAGATAGCTCTGCGCTAACGCCTTGTTCTGCATATCACGGGAATCGAGCAATCTGTCAGTGATTCACGACCCATCGTCTTGATGCAAATCCGCCGCCATTACCTTCTCATACAGCATGAAGTAGAGCGCCGAGAACGGCCCAAACGACAGCAACGTCGCGGCGTAGCCCTTGTAGAGTCCGTTGAGACGCTCGGTCTTCATGATCGTCTCGAACGCGTGCAAAGTATTGCGGTAGTACACGCGCTCTGTCCCTTTCGCAGCATGAGCCTGCACTTGCATGCGCTCCTTGATGACGTCGATTGGCACCCAGAGCACACAACTCAGCGCCTCCGCAAGCATTCCCGCGCCGAGGTACAGCAGCGACGGACTGTCGCGGAACAATGGCACACTCTGAAGCGAGTCCTTGGAGACTTCGTACGACGTCAGATACAGACACGTCGCCGGTGCCGAGCCAATCATGCTGACGCCGAGTCCGCGGTAGAGTCCCCGGATATGCTGCAGTCTGGCAGTCCATACGCACGCACATATACAGCTGATCAATCCGAGTGTTCTCGTTGCCAATGGCAAGGGACACTGCTGACGCACGAGAGGTTGCGCAGCTGGAGGTGTGCCGCCATCGACTGACGCGACACCGCAGTGCTCGCCTGCAGCCGCGCCTTCACCGTGTCGATCGGGTGACAAAAGACGCGCCCGATCATCCCCGCAGACGCGCTCCCCTGCCAGCGTCAGCATTCGCACGTATGGCAAACCAGTTGATTGGTTGGTGGTTGGCAGGAGCTCTTCGCATGTATGACCAAGGATAATGGGGGACGATACTGCACCAGCAGCGTCGGGACTTGGTCCGAGAACTGGCCGGACATGACGGAACTGCAGGTTAGGCATGCACGTAGCGACTGGCGCAACAGCACATACAGAGCCAAGCCGTACGCTCTTAGAGGTCGCTGACGACCCCATCTTGGACCTGTTTGACCGACTGACGTGTGCCTGCCGAGGCGCATTTCATGGTGATAGTGAAGAAAGTGAATACAGTACTTTTTATCGCAACAGTACGTCGACTTGAGAATTGCACCATTCGTGCACCTTTCCAATCGCAGCAACCCAGTCGTACATCGCTCATGTTAGCTGGACAAGATGGAAGCTGCCCATCGTCCACAAGACTTTCGATCTCGGTGGTCTTCATGTCCTTTGTCCAAGGCAACTCCAGCGTCACTGCCTCCACGATGCACATCCCGAGCGCGTAGATGTCGGTTTCGACGGTCGCCAGAACTGGATATCTCCTCCAACCGAGCTCTGGTGCTCGCCAGTTCATGATGTACTCCCTCCTAATGATATCCTGTTTCAAAGAGACGAAGCGCTCTCCAAACCCACTAATCTTGGCGACGCGATTGGCCCCCACTACAAAGTTGCTGCACCGAAGATCGCCGTGCACGACATTCCGCTGATGCAAGTACTGGAGACCGAGCGCGATGTCGCGGAGAAATGGCCACGTCCAGCGCCTGTTGTCCTCCGACGCTCGCAGGTAGTCCAAAAGGTAGCCGTTCGAAGAGTGCTCGAACACGAGCAAGTTCGGCAACCCGATGTTGTTGGCGCCGTAGAGCTCCACGACGTTCGGGTGGCTCAGCTGGAACCACTTGACAATCACATTCTCGAGCTTGGCGTCTTTGTATTTGTCGTCTTCGTCGTCTTCGTCGTCTTCGTCGTCTTCGTCGTCTTCGTCGTCTTCGTCTTCGTCTTCGTCTTCGTCTTCGTCTTCGTCTTCGTCTTCGTCTTCGTCTTCGTCTTCGTCTTC
>JAASFZ010000478.1:0-16680 GCA_023334075.1 Globisporangium nunn | reverse complement strand
GAGAGAGAGAGAGAGAGAGAGAGAGAGAGAGAGAGAGAGGCTCTTCCTACTTGCCGAGCCGCAGAGACTCGGTTGTTCACTTGCGCGGTCAGACGCTTTTGCCCGAGATGCAGTCCGCGTCGAGGTCACAGCGCACATCACCGAGCGGGACTGTACTGGAAATCCATGCGCGAATGGACTGCAAAGGGCGTCGAGAAACTCACTTGCACACCCGACAGCATGCTGCAGAAGAAACAATCGCCCAGATCCAGCAAGCTATCTGGCTACCCGCCGCCACCAATGAGGAACTCGACATCTACCAAATCATGCTGTCGGACGCACACGAGAGAACGGAACTCCCGCTTCCCGTCGCCACCGGCAAACAGATCCTAGCGATGCGTTTGTCGTACCATACGGACTGTCGCCTCCGGACCTGAATGTGAGCTACCAGCGCTTCAACCCCAATTGTAGAACCCGTCTGACTTGAAGCACGACACTGTCGGCCTCAGCAAGGTATAGACTCGCAGCTGGCTGAATGGCACAGCTGGCATGCGATCGCCCAAGCGCAGCCTACATTGTCGGCAAACTTGGAACCGAAGATCGGCATAACAGGCGAGGCAAGACGTGTCCACATTCCATCGCCAGCACAACGACACTGCGCTCGACCCCTGCTCAAGCAGCGCAAGAGTGTCTCCTAAAGCGATCCAACCTAACGGATCCGCTGTCGCGCTAATGAACGCACCAGTGAGTCACCGTTCTCGAAGTTTCTCAACGAAGGAAAGTGTTAGATGCTGCAACCCACGAGATCAGTCCGTTGGCTCCCTCGGTGGGTACAAACCACGGCCGAACACACAGCAAACACACGTCCACGCGAACATTCATTCTGCCACTCCGTGCTTGCAGAGCGCACAACTCACATGCTCCTCTGACTCCGCACTCACACCAGCCATCAGTGACGCTTTCTTCCGCGCTTCGCCTTGCAGTGCTTCTTTGTCGGAGCTGGCGTCGCACTGCCATCCGCGTCGTCTCCCACTTCCGGCGTCGGCTTCGGCGTGCTGGTCGCGGGTGCAGGTGTCGTCGAGTTCGAGGAGCTTCCGTTGCTGCTGCACTTCTCAACCGCGGACGGGACGCCGAACTTGTAGTTCGCCGCGTAGTCATACACGCTGGCACCTTTGAAAAGCGAGGTCGCGATGTCAGTCGAGTGGAAGTAAAAGCACGTGTCGTTGCCTCTACCAGCGATCTTGGTCGCGCGGTCGCCGCCGACAAACGTCGGGCACTTGGGCGCCGTGGACTTTGCACCCGATGTCGTGAGCTTGATGTCGGCGCAGGACCGGAAGTTCGCCTCGGCCGAGTTGCGGTTGCCGTTCTTGCCACCAGCGCCAAACCAGGTCCACTGGAGCACGTAGTCGCCCTTGGGCAGCCAGTCCGGCAGTGTGACCTTGTCGCCGCAGCTGACTGTGTTCATCTCGGCACCGTCCGCAGCCCACTTGTCGTCGTTGCTCGGCCCGCACGTCGCGCCAGACTCGCGGCACGTGTAGGCAAAGGTGTTCCGGTCGAAAACATCATGGGACTCCTGGCCCACCGGCGCGATGGACCAGCGCACGAAGCCACCGATGTGGTTGTTGCGCCAGTAGCGCACGTCGATGCTCTCGCCGGCCTTGAATGAGGTCGACGTGCCGGGAATAGAGTGCGGACAGCCCGCGGTTCCGTTCGTGTCGGCGGCGCCGCTTGTCTCGCGTGACACGGGCTTCGTGAGCCACGAGTGCGCATCGGCGCGCGAGAAAGCGGCGACCGCGAGAAGCACTGCCCAGATTTGCATCCTAAGAGACGATCTGGCTCTGGTGTGTCCTCAGGGCGGCGGCTGCGTGTGTGTGATGGTAAGGTTTTGACGTGCCGCCGAGTAGGTTTGCAGGTGAGACCAACAAGCCCATGCTTGACAAGCTTTTCACTTTTTGCTAATCGCGGCCTTCGATAATAGGAAATGCACGATATGCAGGGTCTCACACATAGTATATAACACCTATATGCATAAAATAAAGGATTATGCTTCCCGCTGGAAATTTGCTCATAATCGGCTGGTTCGAAGGAACACGCTGAACTCTTGCACTTGTGGTGGTGAATTACACAAGTGTGCTTGTAGCAAGCCCATCAACACGGTCGTTCAGTGTGAGCCCCTTTGGGAGCCGTTTTGACACCAAACACGACAGTCGCCAAGGCCCTCAAGGGATCTCGAACAGCACCGCGCGCGGCGACGCGAATGGTGGTCTCAAGCGGGTCGTCGACACGACGTTGCCAGGACCGAGGACAATAATTACCAGACTCGTGCCTGTCCTGCGGAGCCAAAGTGTTGATCGACACTCAAGCGAACCTGTACGCTTTCGATCCACAAATGCTGTCGAGACGGCCCAATCTCAAGGATGCTCTTACTGGAACTGATGGCCTCTGCGCGTTGAGATTACCGAGCAGGACGTGCTTGTACACCTGCAATTCCCTGCATCAGTGCGGGCTGCAAAAGTAGAGATATTGAGCTCACTCACTCGTATCCTGCCTGGCTTACGGTCGGGCTGCAAAAACGACCGTCGTGATGTCTGTACTCTTCACGCGGCTTGGACTTCGGGATTGGGTCGCCTATCGCTGTGTGGGCACCGTTCACCCACTGCCGGATGAGGTGATTGTGACGACCCACATCTATCCGATTCCCTTCCAGTTTCCAGTCCTTCACTTCGCCAGGTGGCTCACAAGCGAACTTCGTCAGACGCAGACTTAGCTTTACCCTCATAAGATCATGGCTAACATGGCTTCACATGACCGATGTGCTGAGAATGTGGACGAGAGCTCTCGAATGAGCGCGATAAAGGCAAGGCTCTCCACATGGCGATGGGGCTCGTCAGACTGAGGAGAAAGCAACCGAGAACAAACGAGAATGCTTCTCCACTCGCTCTCATTCTCCAACTCGTCTCGGATCTCGCGCAGCGCCAACTTCCCTGCCACCAGATCTCCCGTCCACCACTTCAAGCACGATGAATATCACCGCGGTTTCTCTCGCTGCGCTACTACTCGTGATCAACACCGTCTCGACCGCCGACGCGCACTCGTACCTCGTCAAGCCTGTGTCTCGCGAAACGGAGGCGCACTCGGACTTCGAGACGAAAGTAGGGTGCCCGAACATGACCCCCGGCCAGTCGACGTCTTTCAAGGCCGGCGAGACCATCGACGTGCGCTACTGGCGCAACAACCACGTCGGCGGCTTCATTCGCTGGTCTTTCGTGCCGCGCGGACAGGAGACAAAGGAGAACCTCGACAAGAACGTGTTTCACTACTCGTGTCGCGAGTCTGGCGCCACGTGCGTGCCGAAGAACGGAGACAAGTCTGAGTGGGCGAGCGACGGCAGTGGTGCCAACTCGATCAGCTGTGGCGACAAGATCACACTGCCGGACTGGCTGCCAGCGGGAGACTACGTGCTCCAGTGGACGTGGTTCGCTGTCGGCTCGAAGGAGGGCGACTTGAACTGGGAGGAGGCCAAGTTCCGCTCGTGTGCCGACATCAAGCTCACGACGTCGGGTGCAAAGTCAGCGGCTCCCAAGTGTCCGACGTTCACCGGTGGCGATCGCGTGACGAAGCTCACGAACTCGAACCAAGACAAGTGCTTTTACTTCCACTCCACAGAGCTCACGAACTCGCTCTTCCGAGGCGACAACCCGAGCGACTACAAGAAGAACTACAAGTTCGGCATCCCGGCGGACGTCGCGAAGTGCCGCGGTGCCGCGGTCAGCAACTCGACAGCCCCAACTCCAGCAGCGACCACGAAGGCGCCAGTTGCGACTCCAGCGTCGAACTCGACCACAAAGGCGCCTGCAGCCACAACCCCGAAGCCGACAGCAAACAGCTTACCAGCACCCGCGACGAAGTCGCCTGGCTGCAAGGTCAAGACCGCTGCGCCGAAGACCTACTGAGCAGTTCTGTGTGGTAGATCGAGCTGTCTCGAGACCTTCGGAGCAGAAGGGTGACCCCTTGCAATGAACGCTCGTGCGCTGTGTAACGCTGCATGGCTCACTGTGTTGCTTCCTGTTCCGTTCTATTGTTCATTCATTCGAAAGCATCTATCTGTGCACACTGCTCAGTTGAAGGTGCGTCCTCACACTCCGTCCGAACCACCACACTCGTCGTGCTTGGAAGGTGCGGAGGTCTTGGAAGAGGGTGCCTTCGGTCGCGCGTGCTTCGCCTGCTCGATGCGGACGCGCACGGCTTCTAGCGGCGCGTAGCTTGCCGGGTCCATGAGCGGCAGCAGCGCGCGGCGCAGGCTGTTGTACATCTCCGGGTACAGGCTTTCCTCTTGAGCGAGCATCTTCTTCACGCGGTGGCGCTCTTTCGGCTCTTCGAAGCACGCAGGACAGTTCTCGTTGATCACGGGGAGCCCCGCCTCGCGCGCGAATCGCTTGAGCTCGTGCTCGCGCGTGTACGCGAGCGGCCGCAGGATCTCGACGTCCTTCGCCTCGTTCCAGTACTTGGCTTTCATCGTGCGCAGCTGACCGTTGTGCATCGCCGACATGAGAAAGCTCTCGGCGAGGTCGTCCAGGTGCTGCGCGAGCACGAGCTTGTTGAAGCCCTGCGCGCGGCAGCACGAGTAGAGCAGCCCACGCTTCATGCGCGAGCAGTAGCTGCAGATCGAGTCGCCCGACAGCTCGCACGCCGCGCGCTCGATGATGTTTTCTGAGAGGTAAAAGTACTCGACGCCCAGCGCCTTCATGTACTCCTTCAGTGGGCTCGGGTCAAACGACGGCGTCTGCGGATCTACAGTCGCGCACGCCAGCGTGAACTTGACGGGCGCGCGCTTTTGAAAGCTCAGGAGGACGTGCAGCAGGCTGAGCGAGTCCTTGCCGCCCGATACGCCGAGCAGCAGGCGGTCACCGTCCTGGATCATGTCCCACTGCATCAGTGCCTGCCCCACAAAGCGCATGAGCTTCTTCGGTGGCTTCGGGAACAGCGTCGCCGCCGTCGCTTTCACTGTCATCCGCTCCAGTACGTCCTGCACGTGCTGGAACGTGGGCACTGGAGTCACCTCGGCTGCCGTTGTTCGTCCATTCGACTCGCTGTGGTTGTTGCTTGTAGATGGTGTGGAAGAAGAGCGCAGTGGGTACTTGCCGCCGGTCTCCCTCGCTTGCACTGACGCCGCTTTTGTTGGGGTGTACTTCGTGAAGGCGGACGCGCGTTCAACCGCCATTGATGATCCATCTACGCTACCAGCACTGCTCGCTTCAGTCGCAGTACTGCTACTAGCATCCGCCCATTGGTGCTTCAGCGTGCCCAGCAGATACCGAGCCGGCTGGTATGGTCCGCGGATCTCGCGTGTCAGAGTGGGCTTCGCGCCGGCCTTAAGAGCTGCCGAAGCTTCCGACGGGTACACGAACCACCGGAGCGCTTCATACGACTCGTCGAGCATCTGTGCAGCCGACGCGGCCACCGAGCCGGCGACTCCGCCGCCCTGACTACTCAGACTCTCGCTCGCCAGCTTGCGCGCATGCGCGAGATTGTCCGCGCGGTGCGCGCGCAGCGTCTCGTCGCTGCCGTCGAGCGTTTGCAGCTCCTGGCCCTTAGCCTTGGAGGTCGCAAAGTGCGAGAGCCATTTGCGGTTCGGGAACTTGGTAAAGCGGCTTGTGTGTTTCCACACGCCACTCTTGTGGTTGAACTTGTACTGCGGGAGGAACTTCCAGCCCTCGTCGGCCACGAACCGGATCGCCTCCAGGACGTAGTCCACCTCGTCGTCGGCCATGAAGTACGGGAAGCTCACGCGAGAGAAGCCCGGACGGAGCATCTCCTTCTTCTCAATCAATGCGTTCTCGAATGCAAGCGTGTCCGCGCGCGTGAGACCCAGCAGGCGCGTCGCGTACGGCCCCGCGCACTGGCAGCCGCCGCGACTCTGTACACCGAAGAGGTCATTGAGCAGCGCGCAGACAAAGTTGTAGTGCAAGAAGCGGTCGCCGAAGCGGATCAAAAACGAAAAGATCGGCAGTTGCGCCACGTCCGAGCGGCCGAGCAGCACGATGCTATCGTGCGACCCGAGCGCCGCGCGCACACGCGCGACGTGTTGCTGCTCGATCGTCATGATCCTGGCCGCGCCGACGCGCTGCTTGAGCTCGACTGCGAGTCCGAGACGGATGCTGCCGAGAATGTCAGGTGTGCCACCCTCCTCGCGCTCTTCGCGGTTCGACAGGTACCGATGGTCGCGTTCCGTGACAAAGAAGACGGTGCCACCGCCCGCGGCTGTCGGCACCGCGTTGCCCATTAGGCGCTTCTTGACGACGAGCACGCCGGGCGAACCCGGTCCGCCGACGAACTTGTGGCCGGAGAAGACCACAGCATCCTTGTACACGAATGGCCGCAGCTCGCCCGAAACCACAGGGTTCATGTCAATGGCCACATACGGCGCGGCTGTGGCGTAGTCCCAGACCGCGAGCGCGCCGTGCTGGTGAAGCAGCGCTGAGATGGCGTCGACATCCGCGAGCACGCCCGTGAGGTTGGACGCCGCCGAGAAAGCGCCGACGCGCAGTGGCCGGTGCGCGAACTGCACCAGGCGAGCACGCAGCACGTCGACGTCGATGCGGCCGTCGTCGCTTTCAGGGATCACGACGACCTCGGCCGCACTCTCGCGCCAGGGCAGCAGGTTCGAGTGGTGCTCGAATGGCCCCACGAAGACCACGGGGCGGTCAGCCTCCGCGGCGCTCGGCGGCAGCGGCACGTGCAGCCCGAGCGCCGCGACGAGCTTGTGCACGGCGCTTGTGGAGCCCTGGCCAGCGAAGAGTACGCAGTCCTCGGCTGCGCGCCCCGTGACTTTGGCGTTCACGGCCTGCGCCACGAGCTGGCGCGCCTCGTGACGGAAGCACGTGGTCTGCAGCCCCGTGGCCGAGGCGCTCGAATGCGTGTTGGCGTAGAGCGGCAGCACTTCGCGGCGCATATAGTCCTCGACGCACGTGAGCGCGCGGCCGCTGGCCGTGAAGTCCGCGTAGCACACGGCGCGCGCGCCGAACGGCGTGTCTACAAGCGCGTCGCGGCCCACGACGCTGCGCGCCACGAGCGCCAGCGGGTCTTCGTTGTCGTCGGCGTCGTCGACAGTGGAGCGGCCGTCGCTCTCATGCTCGCGCGCGAGCTGCGCGCTCAGGTCCTCGACGAGCTCCTCGCAGAAGAAGCGCTCGGTCGCGTCGTCGGCTGCGCGCAGGATCGCCATGCTGAAGTCGCCGCTACGAAGCGATTCGCTGAATGACTGGATGAAAAATAGATGTGTAACTCGCGTTCCCCTGGTTACCCTCCACCCGGCAATGTACCCCCCGGGATTTCGTCACTATCTGCAAATAACAGCGAGCGCCAACTCCCCAAGCACAGGCACCAGAAGCGCAGCAGCCCCATCATGAAGCTCGGGTTCACGCTCAAGAAGCCCAAGAAGCCGACGGCAGCTGGCGCTGGCACTGGCACTGGCGGCGTGTTCGCGGCCAGCGACAAAAAGGAGGGAGAGCCGGCGCGCGAGTTCGTCACGAGCTTCGACCCGCACGCGGTGGAGCTGGACGCGAGCGGCCACGCGAAGCGCGCGCTCGTGATCCCGCTGCTGCGCACGAATGCGTGGGCGGAAGACGCGGATAAAGCGGACGCAGAGGCGGCCAGTGCGCTACTGGCGGAGGCTGCTGCGGGAGGGAAAGTGTCGAAGGCAGCGGACGAGACGCTCGTGATCCCCCTGTCTGCGTCAGCAGCGGCGGAGGCAGCCGAGACCGACGCGCCGGAGCACAAGCGCGAGGTGCGTGCGCGGCTATTCAACATGGAAGCCCAACAGCAGCAGCACAAGCCGGTGGCGCCGATCCTGCGCCAGAACGCCGTGCCTGGCATGGACGCGCTCGCAGACGCGGGCGACAAGTTCCGGCTCGACGTGTCGCTGCGCCCCGACGAGCTCGATGTGCACAGCGAGGCGTACGCGCTCGTGCCGGTCGAGGACTTTGGCGCGGCGCTGCTGCGCGGCATGGGTTGGACGGGCAGCGTGGACGCGGACGCCGCGGACGCTGCGGCCCCCAAGCCTCGCCACAAGCTGCTCGGACTCGGCGCCACGGCGCGCCCGCCGCTGCCCGGCGACAAGGCCAAGAGCAGGCACCGCATGGGGGGCAGTGCCGGGAAGCCCAGTAGCAACCACACTAGCAGTAGCGGGAGACCGGACGACAAGCCGCGCTCGTCCGGCCTCAACCACAATGAGAGCAGTAGGAGAAGTAGAGAAAGGGACGAGCGTGACCGCCGCCGGCGCAGCCCTAGCAGCTCCAGCCGCGACGACCGACACGGGTCGTCGTCGGCGAAGAGTAGCAGCAGGAGCAGAGATCACGACGAGCGCCGCCGATCCGACGATCGTCGCAAGCGCAGCCGGAGCCGCGACAGCCGGAACCGCGACAGCCGCCGCGATGACGACCGCAAGCGGTCAAGCAGACGATGAACGTAGTGGGCGGAAGAGAAGAATACACAGGGTGCCGTAGATCCTGTCGTCACTAAGAACGGACGGCACTCACTGGCTTAACATTGACTTGCGGTAGGTCATCGGGTGGTTGCTCGGAGGTGGTTGGCAATGGGTGGATGTGTGTGTGTGTGTGTGTGTGCAATTACGAGCCTCTCATCGCGAGAGCAGAACTGACCTGCTGCCTCCTTCGCAATACATACTGCGCGGCAGCCTCTTCGTGTAGTGTGCGCATGTGTGCTCTTCTATAAAACGTGCGAGTCGCTGGTACTGTCACCGTCGTGTAGCCCGGTAGACTCCGGCTGCAGCAGCGACGTGTCGAGCTTGATCGGGAGCGGCGGGATCGCGTTGCAGATATCGCCCAAGCTGAAGGAAGCGCGCAAGGGAGTACTCGCCTGTCAGTGCGAGTGCGAACCAACATGCATCTGCTTGCTCGCACACACGTACGTACTTACGCGCTGAGCACCGTGTTGCAGTTGTCGCGGAACTTGTTCATCGGATCTTTGTTGTCGTCGAGCTTGCCGCTGAGCAGGTTCGAGCGCATCGTGTTCATGAGCACCACGTTGTCCTGCAGCAGGGCGTTCAGCTGAGCGTCTTCGGGATCGTCGAACGCGAAGGCGCTGCCGCTCATGGGTGCCAAGAAGGCGAACTTGGAAGCGCTCTGCATGAGCGAACAGCATTATGCAACTCCCCATTGAGAACCACTAGCGAGAGAGCACGCTCAATGCGAACGCATCACCTCACGTCCTGCGGCTGGTACGGCGCGATCTTCATGCGCTTCGCGTACTGATCGCGGCTCATGGGCATGCTCTCCTGGGCCGCGCTCATGGCCTTGACCTTGTACGCGACGTCGCGCGCGCACTTGCCCGGGAGCATGGCTGCGATCTTGATGTAGCGCGTGACGTTGTCGTACTCGTCCGCGGGGAAGTCGACGAGGCCCTTGTGGAAGACCTGCAGCTCCTGCGGCGACCACACGGCGTGCACAGTCGAGTACATGACGCTGGGTGAAATGGACGGCAGGAAGTCTGCGGCTGATGCCGCGGCCGGATGTTGCGGCGGCAAGGGCGCGGGCGTGACCATCCCCATTGGCATGGGGTATGCATTCGAGACTTGAGGAGGGAAGGCGTTCATGGAGACTCGGCTGCCTGGAGCTCGCTCACTGGATGACTCGCCAGTGAGGCTATCGAGCATAAGACACCAGCCAGAAGCTTCAACGGAGTCGAGTCAAGCGACTCGTGGAGCAAAGATCCGAGTGCCACATTGCAAAGCGTCGTCACATGAGAAAGGATCACGAAGATACGAAGCCCCGATCTTGCGCATGTTCTGGCCGTTCATCGAGCTCGATGGCGCGCTCAGCTATTGCCCGCTCGCAGACTTTGGCGCGCAGGACCTGTGCGAGGGCAATGACATCTACGCGAAGGCGGTGGTGGCGCAGCCGCTCACTGGCCACTTTGCGCTGCGCAACGCAGAGCTCGTGAAGGGCAAGATCGTCGTGATGGAGCGCGGCGTGTGCGACTTCGTGACGAAAGTTCTCCACGCGCAAGCTGCCGGCGCGATCGCAGTTGTCGTCGCGAATACCAGGAGCGAGGACCCGAGCGCGGCGTTTGTGATGGACGCGGGCAGCCGGCAGAGCGACGCCGAGTCGATTCGTATCCCTGCAATCATGCTCGCGCACGACAAAGCAGCCAGAGTGTTCGAGTGCCTTCGTGCAAGCTACTTGGACCGGCAGGAGTACGCGCTGACGATCAGGTTTCTCGGCGCACAGGCAGCAGCGCGTGTGCTGGAGCAGATTGAGCGAAGGGTGCACGAGAAGCAACGGAGTGAGCGCGAAGAGCGGAGAAGACTGGAAGTGGAGCAGCAACAGGTCGAAGCAGCCAGGCAGCTGCGGAGCCGGCTGAGTGAGTACCATTCGTCAGCGCCTCACTCAACCACTTCGACCCTCCCAAGCGGGTCTGGAGCAGCTTCGCCTCTGCCTTCTGAGTCTCGAAAGTCGTCTTCTCGCTGTGTAGTGCCCCCGCGACGAAAGTCCTGTGTCGAGCCCAAACACTGTGACGACACATCGTCCGCCGAGTCAGGAGACGATAGCAGCAGTCGAGCCAGCAGTTGCAGCGACAGCTCACTGTACACCGACACGCATATCAGTACAAGAGGAGCGCGGCCCGCCGAGGTCACGAATCACTGGTGCCCGATGACCACTGCGCTCTTGATCATGGATGTGCAAAACTACTTTGCTCTACCCCAGAACGAGAAGTGTCTGGAGCCGCACGCGAGTGTCAGCCTCGCGTATTACAAGCGCATCAACTCGGTGATGGTGCCGACAATTCAGGACGTACTTCTCGCGTGTCGGTCGATCGAAGGGGTAGAAGTGGTGTACTCGGTGGTGGAGAGCGCGACGCGCGACGGACGCGATCGCAGCCGCGCACACAAGCATGCCGGCATCCACATCGCCAAGTCGGGGTTCGGTGCGAAGATCCTCTCACGTATCGCGCCAATGGAGAACGACATCGTGATCCCGCGCACTGGCATCAAGTGCGTATGTTTGTCAAGCTGCTGAGTGTGGGCTCTGGCCGATCAGGATGGTGCTGGCAGTCGTGTTGTTCGTTGGACTCATTACCTACCGAGTGTTTGTTTGCTTTCGCTCTCCGACTATAGTGTCTTCGAATCCACGAACCTCGACTACACACTGCGCAACCTTGGCGTCTCGCACGTTGTGGTGCTCGGAATCTCGTCGCTCACAAGTCTTCAGGTGTGCATCCAGTCGGCGCTCGACAAAGGGTACCAAGTAACAGTTCTCCGCGAGGGCGTGACACTAGAGGCAGACGTGTTTCTGGATGAGTGGCTCGACGGCGTCGAGCGGGTCGGGTGCCAAGTGCAGAGTGCTGCAACGTTCGTGCGGGAGCTCCATACATTTGCATTCCCTGAGATCGAGTGCGAGAGCGCCGCGCTGTTCGTCACATGAGAGCTACAAGATTGCTTACGGAGACGCAGGACGAGAGCGAAGCTCTTAGATTGATCAGGATGAAGTACTTGAGCAGTGATAGATAGTATCTTCTTCTGTCATCATTGTCTACTCAACAAAGCGACGTCATCCAAGCTTTGGAGTCAGATCGTATCGGGATCCGCCGTGTACGTTCCTCGCGCGAACTACGTGAGTCTATCAAGCTCGTGTTCAGCAGTGCCGGCAACTACAGCGCCACTTTCAGTCGGGGTGGATTTCAACTCTGCCTGGCGAGACCATCGACTCGTGCTACTTGCGCAACAACTGCATCCGCTTGCCCGTCATTCCCAGAGGAGAAGGAGCCGATGCAAGAAGACCAAGCAGCCGGACTTCGAGAACAACATCGTAATCGCCACCATCATCATTTTGTACGAATACTTTGTATTGACGCGTCGCTTCGCGGATACGACGCTTGAAAGGACGTCCATCCATCAAACCCTTGTTATCCGCGATGAAGGACATGGCCGCTACGCGCGACGAGAACTTCGCGCGCCAGTACGAGCAGAGTCGCCTCAAACAGCATTACGACGCTGTCGTAGTGGACGACGCACGTGGTATCGGAGGGTATCTCTGGAAGTTTCCGTCCGAAGGCTCGAACCGCGACGCTAGCAGCAGCCGTGCACTCGTGTTCCCACTCGCGAGCAGCTCCATGAGAGGAGCCTCGCTGTCGACAGCACCGCTGATGTCCGCTGGGACAGCAAAGCTGGCTGGACGTGGGGATCCGCCGTACCCAAGAAAGTGCGCCAACTGTGAAAGCGCGTGGTTCTCGGACCGAAAAGCGGAGCGGCGCCACCGGAAGATCTGCTGTAGCGCCAAGGCGCAGGCGAGCAAGAGGGACATGGCTGGCAGTGGTGGCGGCAGCGACAGCGATAGCGAAGACGAGAGCGAGGAGATGAGACAGCGGGACGCGGAGACAAAGAGCGCCGCAAGGCAAGCGGCGATGAGACTCGGTGTCGCGAGACGCGTGTGGTGCGAGGTCGACAGCTCGCTGTCGCAGCTCCAGGTGTGTGTGTGTGTGTAGGATGTGTAGCTGAGATCTTCTTGCTGCTCGTCTGCTGAGAGCTCTCGAACATCGATTGCGTCGCTTTTGATGCTGACAGTGGTATATATGCATTGGTCGAACAGTGGAGAGAGGACGTGGAGAGCGAGCAGGACCACGTGAGCTGTGTGATACCATTCGCGGACATCGTGGAGGTCACCATGCCTGAAGAGCCGCAGAACAGCTTTCAGATCATCACATCTGGGCCTCGCACTGTCGTGTTCCAGTGTCGGCCGCAACAAGAAGAGCAGATGCGTGGCGACGCTGACGAGGAGAAAGAGCTGACATCATTAGGATCGCTTTGCATGGACGCCGAGCAATGGTGCGAATATCTCGATGTGTTCAGCCAGTGTGCGCGTCAGCAGCAACAGCAGCACCAACAGAGCAGCAACCAACACCACTCCCCGACGTCCAAAGACATTGAGTTCGCGTTCGACCTCATGAAAAACGAGACTCGCGACGCCGAGGTGACAATCACCGACGCACCAGCATTCAACCAGCGTGCGTTTGCTCGCATCACTCGCGCGATTATCCACGAGGACAACGCGGCACTCGAAGAGATGTTTGCAGCGAACCCAGGACACACACAGCGCATGCGTGATGAAAGCAACAGCTCTCTCCTGATTGTAGCGCTGAAACTCGGAGCCGGACCGCGTATCATCCAGACCTTGCTCGATGCTGGTGTCGACTGTAACGCGAAGAACGATGAGTGCGTACGCGTTTTGCCCCTGAATGGGATACTGCGGATACAGACCTCTCACGGCTTTTCGCGCGTTTGTCTACTTGTCGACCAGTGGTGAGAGCCCTCTGCTTCTTGTCGCGGCATCCGGGGACGACGCCATGCTCGAGCTTCTTCTTCGAGCAGATGGCATTGCTGTCAACCAACCATGTGCGCTGGGTGCGACCGCTTTCCACGCCGCAGCGAACGCCGGCGACCTCCGGGTGCGTTACCATTGCTCTTCACCTTTCACGTGAAACTCGTCGCTTTATTGATCAGTTTGATGATCTCGTTTAGATTCTAGAGATGCTTTGCGAAGCTGGTGCAAACACCACGGCAGTCGACTCGAATGGATGGACTGCTCTTCACTATGCGGCGGCGTGTCCGACGGGGATCGAGGCAATGCACTTCCTCTGCGAGCTCATCCCTGAGCTGATCGACTGTCAGTGCAGTGATGGCAACACTGCTCTCCACGTTGCAGCCGGGTACGGCTGTGTGGACAATGTGCGCGCACTCCTGCAGACTGCAGCAAACCCGCACATCCAGAATCAGGAGACCCACACGGCATACCACGTCGCACTCCACAGTAACAAGATCCAATGTGCAGTCGCGATCAATGAGTATATGGCGAACTCACAGGAGCTGTACACGGCTTCCGCGAGGGTGGACGATGACGACGATGAATCGTCGAATCCTCCAGCTTCCAATGCGCTGTCAGCAGGTGCAGCGTCGGTGGACATCGCCTCAGTACCTTCTCTCGTCCAGTCACAGCGCCTCTCGGATCTGTTCCCAAATGCGTGGGTCGAGTACTCGACACCGGATGGGTTGCCATACTATTACAACGCCACCACGGGCGTGTCGTCATGGCACAAACCCGCGATCTTCTCACTCAGCGATCAGCCCGACATCTTTGGGCACGTTTGGAGTGAAGATCGGTACGAGCACGAAGAAGAACCGGATGCAATCACCACATCAGACGGCGCCGGCCAGCAGCTCTCGCTTTGCTTGATCCCGATGGTGAGGCTTCTCGCGTCGCTCGATGACCCAACAGCAGCCGCGAAGATTGAGGCAAAGAGAAGACGAGCGCGCGAGAAGCGAAGGACGAGTTCCCGACACCATGCTCAGCGGTTGGCAGACTCTGGCCACGATTGAGTACATGCAGCTAAGTACTTGTGCCAAATGTCCCGCTCTGCCCAACTGCATAGATTTTTCGAATGTGCCGTTGTGATCGGATGATGAATACCAAGCCACAATGATCGCCGCGAGAGTCACAGTGATGTCAGCGAGCTCGCATCAGCCGGCACCACGCAGACCACATAGTTTGCCTTGCGATGCGAGACCGCATCGAGCATTTGTGTGGAACCCAAGTGCGATGCGCATCCGTTAAAGCCGATGAGCCATATTACCAGAATGCTCTGGTTTCCGCTGCTGCTGGCGGAAGCGCAGTGACGAAGTCTTTGATCTCACGACAATCGCGTCCAGCAATGCTCGCAGCGAAGTGTTCGTGTCGGAAGATGTAGGCACCCGCAGGCAGGAGCAGCCAAGTGCAGAATGTTGGCGCGCGTGACAGAGCGGATTACCATTTGATCGACTAGTGTGCCCTGGTCGTAAACCTCCCTCACAGTCATTACCAGAAGCCCAGGCAGGCACGCGTCCATTTCAGCGCAATCGATCACTACACTGCAGAGATCAATTGCTAGATAACTTGCTCGTGTCTGGGACGCAGCAATCGATGGCGAGCAACATCTCCCGCTGTGCACACAACTTAATCCGCTCGCAGCTCCTCAAGACTACTCCGTCCCCATTCTCAATCGTCCCATGACGCGCATCGTGATCATCGGAGCAGGTACCGCAGGACTCGTCCTCTCGATGACGCTCGCGGCGAGTCTCTCGTCTGCAGACGGCGTCGAGGTCGTCGTGCTCGAGAAAAGCGCGTTCTTCTACCACACGTACGGCACCCCTCGGGCTTACGTCGACGAACACTACATGGCAAAGCTCTTCGTGCCGTTCGACAAAGCGTTTCCCACGCACGCGCGCAGCTTCGTCCGGATTGTGCGCGCTTCTGCGACCAAGATCTCCGCGAACCCGAGGGAAGTGACGTATCGCGCAATCGGCGAGGACGACAAGGAGGTTATTGACGAGACAGTGCTCTGCTTCGACTTTCTCGTCATTGCCACGGGCAGCAGCTACGCCACTCCGCTGAAAGAAGCTCTCGTGCCGCACTCGAGAGCAGACACGGAAGCCGAGATTGCGAGAGTGCGCCGCGAGATCGCGAAAGCTAAGCGGATCCTGGTCGTTGGGGGTGGATCCACAGGCTGCGAGGTTGCCGGGGAGATCGCTGCGTGGTTCCCAGACAAACACGTGACTCTCATTGGTGCGGCGGCAGAACTGCTCCCGAAGAACAACGTGTGCGCCAAGTTTCGCGCCGCGCTACTCGATGGGCTTACTGCAAAGCTGCACGTGGAAGTTATCCTCGGCGAGCGCCTTCTGACCCCCTCGCTGCTTGCAGCAAACTGCTTCGAGAAGCAGACCCTCGTCACTGACTCAGGGAGAGAGATCGAGTCCGACATCCAGTTGCTCTGCGCGGGCTTCCATCCTGCCGGAGCACTCGTGCAGGACTTGGATCCCTCACTTGGTGATGATCGAGGTTTCATTCGCGTGAATCCGCAGCTCCAGCTTGCTGGAGGTGAGCTCTACTATAATATCTTCGCGCTGGGAGACGCTACGGACAATCCATCTCCGAAACTGGGCTACGTGGCAGCGCGACAGGCGCAGTTCCTCGCACGTGAACTGCTCGCCGTGATTCGCAAATCGAAGTACAGCTTCACAACACCTTTTCCGAACATCGACGTCGAGTGGATGCCGATTCCCCTCGGATCTCACGGCGGTGTCATGCAGCTACCGATCTGGGGTGGCGTTGTCGTTGGTGACTTCTTCACGCGCTTGTTCAAGTCCGCAGATTACTTTGCTGGTCGGCTTTGGCGATTACTCGGTGCCACGATGCCGTCCGAGTAGCGACCGAGGCAAGGACGGTCACCTTGATAAGAGCGTTCAATCTCTGTTGTTGACAACGATCCTCTTGATGCTCTTCGCGATCTTTTATCGTACACTGACCTCAAAGTAAGGCACTCCAATGCAGTCGTAGATGACCTGATAACACAACGAGAACGAGTGACGAGCACTGTCCACGATCACCGCCCAGATTAGCAGAATATGAGGCGCGACCCAGTAATCACGGGAAAGAAGAACCTCATTCGACGCAGCGCCGTCGTCCCGGCCTACAGCTGAATCGACTGCAACTTGTGGACACGGGAAGCATCTGCAGCCACGTTCAGCCCGAATTTCTCGATACTGTGCACACGTTGCTTCGTATGTGCGATCTAAACGCGAACGGCAAGATCTTGCCTTCTGAACTTGACGATCTGCTGCAGATCACTGGGGTACCGGAGAGCGAGACGCGTCGATTG
>JAASFZ010000477.1:0-16699 GCA_023334075.1 Globisporangium nunn | reverse complement strand
TTTGCCGCTGGTGCGATGCGGAAGCGTGGTGGAGAATCGTGACAAGCGCGTCGACTCGCAGTGCGACCGAGATCCGTGTCAGTGCATCTGGGTTCTGGCTGCGAGAAGCTGCCGCAACTAAGTTACACAAATCAACTGCCTTCGAGCGGCTCAATTGCTTGGTGAGCTGATCAGATCTGTCTACCATCTGTGCACCAGATCTGAACGGGCATCTGTACGCGACAAACTCTCGTTCAAAAGCCTTCCTGCCAGTCTTTTCTTGCAAATCGTGTGCGAGAGTCGCATACGCGGTCCCTTTTTGCCGCGTGTTGCCGTTATTGCTCAATCTGCCGATCTTCGCCCAAGTAGCTCCAGCGGCCAGAGATGCGCGTCTTCGCGTGGATCTCGGGCGCCTCGTCAGCGCTGCTGGTGCTCCTGCTGCAGGCGCCGCAGAGGGCGAGCGCGCGCAGCGTGTCCGCGAGCCTCTCGGCCAGCTGGCCGAGCGCCGCGCTCTTCCCGCTGCTTGAGACGAGCGAGTTCCTCGCGGATGAGAACCCAGTGCACTTCTGGCGCTTCGCTGAGCTGCTCGGCGCGCAGCCGACAGCTTCGGCGATCGCAGCTGCGCGCGCGGCTTCGGACGTCGATGCGCTTGCGGCTGTCGCGGTGCAGCAGGCGCTGCGTGTGGCGCCTGCCGCAAAGAATGTAAGACTGCGAGCACCTCCAGCCGATGAAAGCAGCTCAAAGGAGCGGCGCTGACGATTGATGGAATACGCGAGCAACTCACGCGTCTTTGGACATGCGACAGATTCTGGAGCTGACGCTCGCGACGCGTACGTACTCGGTCAAGGTCGAGATGTACCGGCAGCTCGCACTGGACTCGGGTGTGCGGCTGTGCGGCCCCGACACCGACACGTGGGCGGTGTTCTACTCCCAGAAGTACTGTGTTGACGCTGTGGCGTGCTCGACGAGTGAGCTGAGCGCGCTGCTCTCTGCGGACGAGAGCGAACGAGCGGCGGACACGTGTATCGCTGCTGGGGCGAGCGATGTGGAGCTTGACATTGATCACAAGTACCCACAGTCGGCGGTCGTGGAGCGTACTGCGATCCTGTACGGCGCGATCGGCACGCCGGAGTTCTACGCGTTCCACGACACGCTGAAAAGCGCGGCGGAGGCGAACAAAGTGCAGTACATTGTGCGTCACTTTGCGAAGGATTCAAGCCTGGAGACGCTACTTCAGGGTTACGGCGTGGCGCTCGACATCAAGAATATGGAGTACAAGACGATCGACGACTCGAAGAAGGAAGGCGAGGAGGACGACGATGCGGAGGGAGCTGTTGCGGGTAACGACCCTGACGACGACGACGAGGAAGAAGAAGAAGAAGAAGCCGTCGAAGGGTTCTTGTTCAACGTGCTGGTGCAGCGCCACGGCGCAATTGCAGACGAGATCAAGCACTTCCGCGACTCGCTCGTAAAGCAGGATGGTCACGACCAGCACGAAGTGAAGGCGTGGCACCTGAAAGACATCGGACTCGCGGCTGCTCGGGAGATCCTCGATGCGAAGCATCCGCTCAAGAAACTGCGCGTACTGTCACAGGACTTCCCAAAGCACGCCAAGAGGCTGGCGTTTTCCCGCAAGACGCTCTCGGACGAGTTCCGCACAGAGGTTGCACGCCGAGGGGAGGAAGCGTACGCTCTGCACAACAAGTTTCTCGTGAACGGCATCCCGGTGGATCCGACGCAGCGCTCCTTCAACATCTTCGATTTCATGAACACATTGAAGGAGGAGTGGTCCGTGGCGAAGAAGCTGGCGGCACTACCGCTGAACGAGTCGGAGCTCCACGCGATGCTCGCACACGTGCGCGAGGCGAATGACGCGCGGCCAGCGGTGCGCATCCGCGTGCGCGGAGCGCCGGACGGCTCGGCACCGTTTTACCTAAATAACATCGAGACGGACCCGAAGACCGTACACTGGCCGGCCGACGTGGTGCAGCTCACTCGTCCAGCGTGGAACATCATCTTCGTGCGCAAGAACATGTATGAGAGCGTGTTGGTGTTCGACCCGATGACGAGCTCTGGGCGTGGTCGGCTCAACGAAATCGCGTTTATGCGTATGCGCGGCGCACCGATTCAGTGGGGGCTGTTGATCTCGTCGAAGGAATTGCTGGCAGCGAAAACGAGTGACGAGCGAGCTGCGCTCGTGCGAGAGTGGAAGCAGTTCGACGTGAAGGACCGCGCGAACGCGTGGCATTTCGCGAAGCTCCTCTTTCTCGCCAGAGCGAAGGATGCTGAGATCGCGACGAACGGAGAACCGTCGAAAACGACCGGACAAGGTCGCATCGTTTCGTCCTTCATCGACGGCGTGGTGGATGAAGGAACTGAGGAAGTTACTGTGAAGCACCTCGTGACGTGCTTCGCGGATGCCATATTCGGCGCGAAGTCTCGGTCAGAGCTGGAGAAGGAGGCGCTCGACGTGCTGCGCGGCGATGCGAACGACGACCTGGTGCTGAGCATGACGGAGTATATCCACAAGAAGCACCTCCCACTGGAGTCGTCGCTGTTCAATGGTGTGCTTCGGAAGCACACCGACATCCAGAGTGAGCTCATGAACCACCTCGGTCGCGATCAGCAACTGTATCAGGAACTGGCAACCAACGGTTTGCTCCAGAATGACGCAGACCTTGTGGAGGAACTCCTCGCCAGCCAAGGATCGTACCCGGCGTACTTCCCCGTGTTCGACGGCGTGCGAAGCGATGAGGAGGGCTTGAAGAGCTCTCAGCACTTGCTCGCTCACGACTCGGATGCAACGATCGAGACTCTCCTTGAAAGCCACGTCACCTACCTTCATGCGCCAGCGTCGCGCTCGGTCGCGAAGAAACAAACACTTCTGTTCTCGCTCGATCTTGGACACCCCGCTCACGCTGGGCATGCGCTCCAAGGCGTGAAGGCAGTACTTGAAGACTCGGAGAAGGCCTTGCGCGTTGGTATCGTTCCTCGTTTGACGAAGAGCCGCGCCAGCGGTGACGAGACGAGCAAGAAGCGTGAGCTGACGGCTGCGATCGTGAATGCTATTGGCACGTCTGACGACGAGGCGCATCTTCGCTTCGTGATGGACGCTCTGAGCTGCGTAGTACGTGGCAAGACGTTCGATGCGATGCAGTCGAAGCTCTCAGGTATCTTGAAGAAGCTCGAACGTGATGGTGCAATCAAGAACGCAGATCTGCTCTCGACACTCAACAAGATTGTGAACGCGGATGGCACGATCGAGGCGATCAGCGACAAGACATTTGCAGGATTTCAGCAGTTGAGCACCATTTTGCAGAGAGGATCGTCCCACGACGTCGGTCGGCTCTACATCAACGGCTACCCGATCGAGTTGCCGTCGAGTTCGATCACGGACGAAGACACGGTGGCGCTGATCGGGTTCGATGAGAAGTACCGCAGCCACGCTGTGGGTCGAGCTTTTGTGAAGAAGAGCGCAAAATTGAGTGCGGAAGAAGCCGACAAGGTCAGCCTCGAGGTTGTGAAGGTGTGCGACCTGGTAGACAAGTACAAGAGGGCGGAGCGAGCTGCTGGGCTCGAGAACCTCGCGAGCTCGGAGCTTGTCTTCCGGCTGCCTGGTGACCCTGCACTGAAGGTCTCGTCTTACTTGGATCCGCTCTCTGAAGCCGCGCAGATGACAAGTTCGCTTCTGCTGATGCTGCACAATCAGCTCAACGCGACCGTCGAGGTCGTGCTACTCCCATCGACGGAGTACGCGGAGTTCCCGTTACAGCGCTTCTATCGCTATGTGTTCGACAAGACGCCGTCGTTGACGACCCCGAGCGCTGAGTTCCGCAAGCTCCCGATCAAGCCGATCCTGACGATGAAGATCGAGACGCCGGAGGCGTGGAATGTGCAGGTGGAGAAGACGCAGGAGGACCTAGACAACCTGCGCGTGGACCCCGACAGCGCGGCGGACGTGAAGGCGACAAAGAGCGCTGCGTTCCGCCTCGAGAGCTTGCTGGTCTATGGTCAGTGCCGCGACATGACGTTCGACATGTACACTCCGCCTCACGGACTCCAGCTCGTGCTGGAGCGCGATGTCGGGGCGACGCGGTTGCACCGCGACACACTGGTGATGCGGAACCTCGGGTACTTCCAGCTCCAGGCCACTCCTGGCGTTTGGTCACTGCATCTTGCGCGCGGCCGAGCCACGGACCTGTTCGAGATCGTGGATGGCGAGTCCGAACAAGCACTGGAGACGACGCCAGTGCAGGTGCACGAGTTCGGATCGCGGATCACGCAGCTGCTGGTGCGAAAGCGCAAGGGGAAGGAGCACGACGTTCTGCTGGACCCGAACGAGCTCAAGAAGTCTGTGTCTCAGGGCAATGTGGAGCCGATCGCGGAGGACGCTGGGCTTCTCGGGTCGTACTGGGGCTCGGTGATGTCGCTTCTCGGCAAGAAGAGTGGTGGCAGTGCAGTGAGGGACAGCGTTGTCGTGAACGATTCCGACGCGAGTGCCGTGAGCACCCACGAGGCCGCGGTGAACCGTGGACGCACCGGAGACACCATTCATGTGTTCTCGCTCGCGTCCGGTCACCTGTATGAGCGGTTCCTGAAGATCATGATGTCGAGCGTGCTGAAGCGCACGCGGAATCCGGTGACGTTCTGGCTGCTCGAGAACTTCTTGTCGCCCGCTTTCAAGCAATCGATCCCGGCGCTGCGCGAGAAGTTCGGCATGGACATCCGTCTCGTGACGTACAAGTGGCCGAACTGGCTGCGCCAGCAGACGCAGAAGCAGCGCATCATCTGGGGGTACAAGATCCTCTTCCTCGATGTGCTCTTCCCGCTCGGCGTGCAGAAGATCATCTACGTGGACGCGGACCAAGTCGTGCGTGCCGACCTGAAGGAGCTGTGGGAGCTGGATCTCCAGGGCGCGCCGTACGGCTACACGCCGTTCTGCGACTCGCGCAACGTCGGCTTCCAGTTCTGGCGCCACGGGTACTGGAAGGACCACCTCCGCGGGCGCCCGTACCACATCAGCGCGCTGTACGTGGTCGATCTCGCGCTCTTCCGACAGATGGCGGCAGGCGACGCGCTGCGCGCGACGTACGACCAGCTCAGCGCCGACCCGAACTCGCTCGCGAACCTGGACCAGGACCTGCCGAACTACATGCAGCACCAGATCAAGATCTTCTCGCTCCCGCAAGAGTGGCTCTGGTGCGACTCGTGGTGCAGCGATGAGTCCAAGGCGCAGGCGAAGACGATCGACCTGTGCAACAACCCCAAGCACAAGGAGCCCAAGCTCGACATGGCCAAGCGCGTGATCTCAGGCGCGCTCTTCCCGGAGTCCTGGGTTGAGCTCGACCAGGAGATCAAGGACGCTGAGGCGGCGTTCACGCAGGACGCGCGTGGCGTGGCACAGTGAGCAGATACGGAGTATGAGAGCATGAGAGAGAGAGCACGCCTACAGTAGTGTCTATTTCTTGGGGGCGTAGGAGCACTCGACGACCAGAATCTTATCCTCTAACGTCGTAAACTCGATCTGCACGTTGTCGAAGCGGCAGAAGAAGCGCTGGTCGGACGCGCAGCCGCGGCCCTGGTGCACGCTGCGGATGTCGAGCACGAGCATCTGCGAGATCGCGGCGCGCAAGTCGGCGACCTGCGTGTAGAACTGCGACTGGTGGCGCTGCACGATCTCGTCAAGCACGCGCGTTGCCGGCTCACTGAACTCGACGCGGCGCGCGAGGTCGACCGAGTCACTGACCCACTCAGGGCACGCGTGCGTCGGCACGCAGTCGGCGAACGTGTAGGGCTTGACGTCAAGCACGGGCGTGCCGTCGACGAGGTCGTGGCCGCTGATCTCGATCACGCGGCCGTGCACGGCGTCGATCCTGACGAGCGAGAGTCCGATAGCGTTCGGCCGGTGCGGCGTGCGCGTCGAGAAGAGCCCGACCTTGCGGCCGCCGAGCCGCGGTGGTGCAATCTTGGCAGGGAACGTGGCGGCGGCCGACGACGACGACTTGGCGGCGTTTGTGTTCTCATGGAAGACGAAGAGCACCCAGAGGTGCGAGAACTGCTCAAGGCCCTCAAGCGCTGCGGCAGGCACGTTCGTGTGGAACTCGAGGCGCGCGCGCGCCGCCGGCACCAGCACGCCCTGCCGCGGGGTCCCGCGCCGCTCGGCAAAGCACGAGCGCACAAGCGCCACGCCGTCGAACGTGTAGCCGCTGGTGCGCTGCTGCTGCTTCAGCGCTTCGCGCGCTTCCTGGTTGCATGCAGAAGCAAAAGCGAGGTAAGCAGACATCTCCACGCCTGTCTTCTCTTCACATTGTCGGACGACGCACTCGCTCGGCGGTCGTGCGGCCGCTGCGCTCCTGCGCGCGCAGCTGCTGCTGGCGCGCAACTTCCCGACGTAGCGCAGCCTCGACCTCTGGCTGGCGGCGGCGCGCGACGGCCGCGCCTGCGGCTGCTCCGAGCAGCGCGGCGGCTGCCAGCGCGAGCGCAGCAAGCCACTTGTTGTCGCCGTGCAGCACCATGGCGAATAGTGACAAAAGGAAGGTAGCTCCAATGCGGCGAGGTCACCGGAAGCGACTCGACGTTCCTTTGGATTTCGTGTATAGGAACCAAATAGGCGATTCTAATGACGTTTTGGAGCATGGAATTGAAGTGCAGACCTGTCTCTGCGCGTGCGCTTTGTGTGGCTGGGACTGGCTGAGCCACACACATTTTGGAGTGCACACACATCTTGGCCAGTCTTCCAAGCCTCCGAGCCAAAACGCTCGTGTCCACGACGACACTCGAGCTTGCGTGCACTGCCGAAGCGATCGTTACTGCTCGCGATGCGATCCGCCGTATTAGCGATCGACGAGCGGCGCACACTGCAGCGCGCAGATCCGGCCGACACCTGCTTGCGCGGGCTCGCTCGCTCGCTTTGTGAGCCACAAGTTGGTCGTTCCCCCAACCAGCAAATCAGAGCACGAAATCAGAGCTCGGATCGCTTGGCTGCGCGTTGCTCGAGGCCAAAAAGAGGGGCTGCAGGCCGACTAGCAATGCAAGGCGACCAATGCGTGGCTGCCAGGCTATAGGCGCGCGGCCAATCACTCGATTGCTCCTAGCATTTGACCACCACACGTGCGGGAGCTCCCATGAAGAGCGAAGAGTTTGCTTTGCCAGCCAAACACACGTAAAGTGAACCGGCCCATCTGGACACTCGAAACCCCTACCCGCCGTGGGTTGTCGTCCGGTAAATCAGTATCATACCTGCATACATTCTCCTGTTTCGCTCCATTCCTCTTCCCAAATACATGGTTCAGCTGACTTTGTGCGAATCGCTCCAGCTTCATTTCTCCCAAAAGCAAAGTGCACACACACACAGCTCCATACAAGCAGCAAGAGAGCTGCCGCACTGACTTCCTTTTCGTATGTGCGGGATAGCCCCAGAGGGTTCACTTCACACTCAGGCTCGAGCCTTCCGCACGCAGGCATTCCCTCGCTCACTCGCTCGCCGCCGCCGCGAGCGTCTCCGTCCCACACGCCCGCCTCCGGCACACGCTCCCCGCGCTCTACACACACGGCGGCGGACGACATGGCGGCGCCGCTCACGACGCCAGCGCTCGCCGCGCAGCTGCTCCGGCGGCGGCGGCCGCGCGCGCTCGTGCTCTCGCTCTCGCTCTCGCTGGCAGCGGCGCTCGCGCTGGCGGCCGCGCTGCCTTCGGTCGCTTCCGCGCAGGTGACGAGCGCTGGCCACTTCGTGTTAGAGCGCAAGACGGGCTCCACCGAGCTCAGCAACATCCTCGAGGTGGTATACAAGCGCGGCGACGGCACTCCCACGTCCACGTCCGCGGATTTCCAGACAATCACGAATGCTTCGGACTGGGTGCTCAACGCGTGGGACAACCGCGCTGGGGGTATTGAGGAATATGTGCGGACGAATGAGCCCACACTCACACACCTGGAGCTGGCCGTGCGCCTCGACGAGTCGCTTGGCGTCAAAAACCTCGCGTTCGAGCGCACGAGCACGTCGAGCTTCGACCCGACGCTCGTGTTCTCGGGCGCGTCGCTCGGAGGCCTCGGGGCGCTCGACACGCTGTACGTGCACTTGATTTTAGCATGATCCCGATTGCACAGAGGTCTATGACGGCACTGGGAGGTGACATCCTGATTTGTTTCGTCATCGTCGTTGGATGTGTAGGAAATTCGTCAAGTTTAACGTGACCTTCAACGAGACGTCGTGGCTGCCGACGTCGACCAGGTTATCGTTGCTGTACGTCGCCTAACGAGAAAGGATTCGCTCTTGCTGAAGTGCTGAGGCTGGAGGGGAGAACGCAGCGGACGGAGTCTCTGATATCTGAAAGTACTTTTGTTCCCGCAGCTCGTTCGACCAATGCACGATCCCATCCTTCACGATCGATTTGTCGGTGACCATCACACGCGCGTACGTTGCTCGAGAGCTCCAGATCAAGATGAAGTGCGGAGCGAGCTCATTAATCTTTCTCTGTCACTTTTTGCAGCGACTTCCGCGGCTCGAACCTGACGGAGTTCCCGAATTTCCTCCTCAATCTCAAGACCCCGCTCAAATCTCTGTGCGTCGGATTCTGAGGCTTCTCCCTCCTTTCGTATCAGACCTGGCTCCAGTTGCTGACGGAGGACAATAAACCTGTTGGCTGTTTGTTTTCTGTGGACAGCATCCTGGAGAACAATAGGTTCATGAACCCCGTGTGGTTGAGGTCGGAGGAGTATGACGTGCTGAAGAACATTCCAACTGTGGTGAGCACGAACAACACGTTTGCGAGCTCGAGCGTTCCGTCATCTATGGAGTCACCCGCAACGTCGATCACTGCGAGCTCGCAATCGTGCCATATCGAGATGGTTCAGAATATCCCGATCTGCATTAGAGGTGGGCAGCTGGTTTAGAGCGTTAATGGTGTGATGTGCGAGTTTTTCACAAAACTCACTTTGTGTGTTGGGGCAGATATCGGGTTCCGCAGCAACAAGCCGAGCATTCCCAACGGCGAGCCCAAAAAAACGGAAAGCGAGAAGACGACGTCTCCGCTGTCCGGCGCTGACGGATCATCGGGCAAGCTGACGACGGCGGTCATCACGATCCTCAGCGTGTGCGGCGTGGCGATCTTGGTGGTTGCCTCGGTGATCTACCGCAGACGGAAGCGGCTGGCGGCGTTCAGCGGTGACACTCGCTCGAGCTTCTACGAGCACTCGGATATCCTCTTGTCGCCGAGTAAGCTCGAGCCGGCGAAGGAGGAGGCTCCGGCGCTACCGAGCAGCCAGCTGACGCCCGGTACCGTCGCCGATCTGGACCTCGGACGCGATGTGGTCCACCTGGGCAAGAAGCTGGGGGTCCACGGACTGCGCAAGGGCGAGTACAGAGACGAGCCAGTCGTGGCGCTTCGCGTGAGCCTGCGGTCATTGCACATCTCGATGCGCGAGGTGAACCGGATCATCACGAGCTACGCGCCACTGCGCCACCGGAACATCGTGGAGCTCATCGGCACGAGCATGACAGCGCTTGAGGATCTGCTCATCGTCGTCGAGTACATGGGGAAGGGCAGCCTGCGATCCGTGCTGCGGAACCCGAAGGTCGAGCTGCAGTGGCAGGACCGGCTGCGCATGACTGTGGACATTTGCTGCGCGCTCGACTTTATTCACTCGGCGCGCCCGAGCGCAGTGGCGAAGAACTTGACGTCGAAGAGCGTGCTGTGCTCGAACGAGCTCGTGTGCAAGCTCGACATCTTCGACTATGGGCGAAAAGTGCGGGACCACGTGGCGCCCGTGCTGAGCTTCGGCCAATGCGAGATCGCGTCCCGGTCGCCCGAAGTGCTTGCCGGTGAGCCAGTGACGCGCGCGGCGGAGGTGTACGCGCTGGGCGTGATCATGTGCGAGATCTCGCTGCGTCAGATGCCGTTCGAGGACATCATCAACGACAAGGGACCGACGATTGGCGACCTGTATATCGCGCGCGAGGTCGCGGCGCAGCGGTTGCAGCTCAAGCCTGCTGAGGACGCGCCGTCCGAGTACCAGCAGCTGGCGCTGCGCTGCTTGTCCTTCGATCCGGCGAGTCGGCCGACAGTGCCGGAGATCCTCCAGGCCCTGCAAGCTTGAGCACGAGTGTAGGAGCTGAGCAACGGTTGTGTGGCATCCGCGAACAAACCGCGAGTTGTTAGCGAGAGCGATGATGAGGTTTGCAGCAGAAGACGGAAGGAGGATGCGGTAGGTATCATGTATGGTACCCGAAGCGACTCGGATTATTATGGTGGAAATGGACAGTGATATGATCAGTAAGTAGTGCATGGAATTTGTCTGCGTTGCTACTCGCAACGCTCGAGCTTGACATCATCATCCGACACCGCGGAAGTGGCGACTGCAACTTGGCTCGTATCGTAGCCCCCATCGTTGCCGACATCATGTTTTAGCTCCTCGCTTTCGAACGGCCAGGGAATCTGGCGAAGGCGCTCCGCGAGCTGGCGGTACGGCGCCGAGCGCTGCTCGTGAGAGAGCGCTGAGCGGCCACTCGAAGACGGGAGTACCCACACTTCAGTCTCTGGAATACATTCGCGCGGCCATTCCTGAGGCAGCCGCGTCTGCACGCCATAGCTAGCAACCTAGAGTACATAGGGTCAAACCGAGATGTGTGAGGATGAGAAGAATGTGAACGCCGTAGCACGATTGAGGAAGCTTAGATGAACCTTGGAGAGCGGTGGCGAGAAGAGGAAGCTGAACTGGCGCTTGCCGGAGAACGCGATGAGCAGCGGGCCATGCGGACGAGTACATCGCGCCACCGCATCTTCGCATCCTTGCTCACTTTTCACCATATTGGCAGATCCGTGCTGGTTCTTGCAGACGCGTTCCCTATGAGCTCGCAGTCGCCGAAAGAAGTCGGCTTTCCACTGCGCCACTACAAAGTAGCATCACGATCAGAAACTGATTTGCTGCTCGGAACAGCATGCAATGACATTCACGTACTCGTCTCCTTGGTGTACTTGGCAGCGTCGTTCCCAGGCTGGAGAAGGGCGAGCACAGATTGTTAGCTCAGCGGCAAAAGTCTTCAGCTGAGCCTGGAGAGCCTTGTGCCACTCAGCACACCTCCAATCCGATAGACGTGAAGCCGACGCCATAGAGGTACGGCATCGCATTCTGCATTGTCACAGGCGTGCCCGCCGGTAAGATGCCACTCCACGAGAGCGGTGGAAGGGTGCCGACAATCAGACTCCACATCCGGTTCGTTGGATTGCTGTACGAGTACCCGCCTGTCATAATGACCACACATCCACGCATACAAAAGCATCAGGACTGTCAACCGTCTCGACGACCAGCCATTCGCGCCCCTGCTCACTCTGCCACGCGTGGTCGGACGGATTGTGGCCCACGATGAGCAGCCGCAGCAATCGCTCTTCGTGGTGGAGACACTTGTAGCCGCTCGCGAAGCACGCGTCGCAGATGCCGTGCCAACGCTCCTGCCACTTGCTGCGCGGCGCGAGCGTCACGACCACTGCAGCACTAGCAGTAGCAGCAGCAGTAGGAGTAGTAGCGAGGGGTTCGGATTGCTTGGCCCGTTTTCCTTCTCGGGGCTTCTTGCGGGCACTCGAACTCTATGATTCCACGCATATCAAGAGTTCGTGAGCGGTGATGAAGTCTCACATTGCCTGTCGCGTCTGCAAAAGAACGCACATCGCGCGCGGGCGGCGGCGGCTGCAGCGCCGCGTCGTCCGCGACGTCCCCGGCCTGCTGCGCAGCTGCGCGTGTGCGCTTGCCGTCGAAGCGGAAGCGGGTGAAGACGTTGGCGGTGTCGTCCATGCGTGCTAGAGTCGCGAATGCAGGATGAGATCGCGGCGCGATAAAATCGAAGAATCGCTCTGGTAGTGATCTGATGGGTACAAATCACTTGTCCAATCCACATCTCGTGCTTGATACGCTGCATCGGGCGAGCGATCCTCCACGTCCGAGACGCCCGCGCACTCGTCGTTTCGCTCGCCCGCGCTCGAGACGCACGCCCCAACTAGCACACCGCAGGGCAGCTCCTCGCTTGCCATGGCCACGACTTCGGGCGGAACCAGCATTCCAGCCAGCAGAACTCTCTCCGACTCGGACACAGCGACCGCAGATCTCTCCAAGCGTCTATCCGCTGCCTGTCGAGACGGTGATGTCGAGACCGTGCGCGATCTGCTGGCGCGAAACACCAGCACGTTCCTCAGTGCCGAGCGCGCGCAGGTTATGAACACTGCTGGCGACGCAGAAGACGTGCTCGACTCTCCACTTGTCGCTGCTTGCAAACACGACCGCCGAGAGGTTGTGACGCTGTTGCTGGATCTCGGTGCGGATCCAGATGTGAGGACGAGAAACAAAGGCACCTCACTGCATGTGGCGGCGCAGGCGGGACTCAAGGAGATCGCGGTGATGCTGCTCGCGAAAGGTGCAGACAGGGACGCGAGATCGTCAACTGGATGGACACCACTGCACGTGGCTGCTCGACATGGACAACTTGAGCTCGTTGCCGAGTTTCTGGATTGTGGCGCGGATCCGAATACCACATGCGACTCTGGGAAGACGCCACTGCACCATGCTGCTCTGTATGGCCACGTAGCCGTCATGATCGAGTTACTGTCGCGTGGAGCAAGTGTGGATGCGTCGACGAATGGTAGCTGGACTGCGCTGCACAACGCCGCTCGAAACGGACATCGAGACGCGGTCGCCACGCTGCTGTCGTATTCGGCGGATACCGAAGCAACAACGAACAAGGGGCGCACGCCTCTACACGTCGCAACGAGCTACCATCAGGGACACATGGTTGCAGAGTTGTTGAGCCGTTCGGTCAACGTGAATGCTGCAGATGTGGATGGCTGGAGGCCATTGCACATCGCTGCGCGTGAGGGCTGCGAAGCGATCGTGACGGAGCTGCTGGCGCACAACGCGGACGTGAATGCGACTGCCAACGACGGCCGGACTGCGCTTCATCTCTCAGCTGCCCGAAACTACACAATTGTGGCAATGTTGTTGGCGCGCGGGGCAGCGGTGAACGCGGCAATGAGGGACAAGGCGACGCCGCTCTTCTGTGCGGTATTCACGAATGCCAAGGCCAACGTAGCACAGCTATTGTTGCATGGGGCGAGAGTCGATATCGCGATGCGTGGCGCCCGCACTCCCCTCCACGCAGCAGCTGGTCAAGGCGACCTTGAGCTCGTCCGCGTGCTGTTGGCAGAAGGAGCAGACATTGATGCTATCGATATATGTGGGATCACTCCGCTCCACTTCGCCTTGATAAACGGAAGAAAGGACGCCGCGATGGAGTTGATAGCGCGCGGAGCCAATGTGGAAGCGAAGATGCACAACGGCACGACTCCGCTGCATATTGCTGCTTCCAACCCCGATACTGCCATGATCGCGATGCTGGAGGCGCGTGAAGCTGGATCAAGATCAGGCTGCAGCTTGGAATCCGAAGGATTGGAGTCCGAATGTTCCTCGGCGACTTTGCTCGACGAAAGAATCGTGGCTGAGCTTCTGGCGCGCGGAGCGGACGTGGATGCGACCAACTTACATGGCGAAACGCCGCTTGCGTTTGCGCAACGCCGTCTCCGCGAATGCTCTGAGGTTATCACGTGCAGGTCACCCAGCCGGCGCAGGGTAATTGGATGCACAGGGTGCTCCGGAGTATTGGGATGAAAAGCGTTCGCTTGATTCACACGCGCTGATTTTGGACAGTTGATCCGATAGAGTCGAGTACCCAGTCTCTCTTCTTAAGTGCGGAAATGTCTTCATACATTTCTCAAGTGCTTGAGTGCCGCCACCATCCGCCTTCAATGAAGTATTTATTGGCAGCGATGACCATGCCTCCTGCCGCCCCGAACGTGACGACCTCTGCCGAGACGTCGTCGCCAGCGCCGCTGAGTGCGCAGGCGCTCGCGGCGCAGTGTGTGGACCACGTAGCGCTTGAAGGCCGCTATGGCCTGGGGCTCGCCGCGCTGCTGGCCGCTGTGGACCCGCGCGGGGACGCGGCACTGCGGCGGCTCGTGTGGCGCCTGCTGCAGCGCCAGAGCGCGCGCGGCGTGCTGCTCTTCTTTCGTCGAGCGCCCGGTGCAAACAGTGCGAGCGCCGCAGTAGCCCCGGCGAGTGCAGAAGCAGCAGTAGGTAGCAGCAAGAAGCGCAAGCGGCCGAGCGCATCACCATCACCGGCAGCATCCACCACCCACATCTCTAACTGCACCCTGGAGGAGCAGTTCGGCGGCGCAGCAGTTGGTGACCCACTGAGTGCACGCGCAGTGGCGGCGCTGACGCTCGACGAAGCGCTTGCAGCGCCGCTGGCGGTGACTGCCTGTGTGGAGCTCCGTCTGCGCGCGCTTAACGTGCCGGTGCGGGCGATTCGCGCGGACATCGGCGCCGAGCATCTCGCAATCCTCGAGGCTGCAGGCCGCGCGCGTGTGGCGGGCGTCACGGTCACAGGTCTGGCGGCAAGCGTGGCGGTCGCGAGCTCGAGCGGCGGCGCCGTCAAGCGACTGCACAGCGCGCTTGACACACTGCTCTCGTACGGGCTCGTGGTCAAGCGCATCATGATCGTGACGCGGCCCACCATGCGCCGCCTCAACATTGTGCACCTGCCACGCTTTGCTGCCGCTTTCTCACCGCACATGTTCGACGCGTCGGCCGAGTTCGAGTCGGATGACGCGTGGAAGCGCATCATCTGCGCCGCCGCCGAAGCGTACCTGCGCAACGTGCCCGGCTACACGTGCGTGCTCACTGACCTCGGGCGCGACCTGAACCTCCAGAAGCGCCATATCGAGATCCTGCGCAACCACGTGACGCACGAGTCCAAGAAGGATGAACACTTCAGCCTGGAGCTCTTCCAGGCCGTGCTGCGGTCGACGAAGAGGAAAGACCTCGAACCCAAGGTCCTCAACTGCATCCGGTACAGGCCGCCGACAGCCAGCACTGCGCTCGTCGTCGCACGGCAAGCGAGGCGCGGCATCGTGCTGGAGATGGGGCTGCTGCGCCAGATTTACAGCGTAATTGAAGATAGCGGCGAGCACGGCGCGACGATCGTCGATATGCGCAGTCAGATTGTACTCCCTGGGAGCAGGATGCCGTACAAGCTGGTGTCAATTCTTGCCGGGACCTATGGCCTCAAGGCGGAGACGGTCATTCAAGGCAAGAACAAGGCGTTCCGTCTGTACGTGAACTCGGCACCGACAATGCTGCCCCTTGTGTCCAGAGCTTCTCCCTTGTTACTCGCGAATGCGCCGGCGAACTCCGACTCGCAGCTACCGGAGACGTTTGCGATTCGATCGAATCTGGCGCTCAAGTCTGCGCTGGGCGGACAAGAAGTTGACAGCACTCGGTCTCGACGCCGCACGCACATCCTGCAGCGCCTCGTGATCGAGAAGATCATTAGTCTATCGTCACTGCGAACGAGCGTGTTCGAGATGGAGCGGAAGCTCGCGGAGATGGAGAGCAACGGCAGCGGCGGCTCGATCTCGGCGCAGTTTCCGTCTGCGGTGGGGAAGGTAGACACACGCTCGATCTTCCGCATCGCGGAAGAGCTTGAGAGCGAGGGCTCGCTGCGGCTGCTGCAGCTGCCACTGCCGGCGAAGAATGTATCGACCAAGTTTCGCGCGCTTAAATGTGTAGTGTTCCCGGGCTTTGAGCACGATGAGCGGTACATCCAGAACTTTGTCGAGAACTACTGCCGCGACGAACGGCTGCGCCGAGTTCAGCACACACCGCAAAACCAGGTCATCCGGCTCGACGATGACAGTGAGTTTATGGATGACGACGGTGACGGCGTTGATGAGAATGACGATGACGAAAGTATGGCTACTGCACATGACGCAAACACTTCCAGCGAAGCTGGTCTAGCCGGTAATCGTCTAGACAAGCGAGGCGTTCGAGGCGTGAAGCGGAGACGACGGGAAGCGTCGGTTGAATCGAGTGAAAGTGTGGATCGGACGACGGAAAGCGGAGCCATCCAAGTGTACAATGGTGAAAGCACGAGTGGAAGAACGGATGCCGAAGAGGACCGGCCAGTTGCGATCACCTATCGCATTCGGCGCTTCATGGACCCTGGTATAGCGGGTGTGCACACGCATCAGTATCGCAAGCTCGGCTTCGCATATGGCGTCATGTACCGGTGCAAGATCTTCCACAAGTATCTCTGGGACTTTCTTCACGACCCCAAGAACACTGCACAGTACCAGTTGCGCGATGAAATGAGCAGCGAGTTCTCCTTTGACGGTGACGACGACGACGTTGATGTTGATGGTGAGAATGAGCTGCAGAACAGCGGAATCGTGTTCTCGAGGGAGTCGGTGCTGCATTCGATGCCTGTGGAAGTGTACATCCAGGCGTTCTCCGGCGGCGAGATTCTTACCCCAAGCGAGGTGTCCGTGGTAAAAGAAGCGATCGAAAACAAGCGCTTGTTCAGCGAGCTTCCGCCAGTGCTGTGCAGCAAAATCTGGAGCCACGAGTCGAAGCGGACAGCGAAGGTGCTTGGCGCGTTAACAGACTTGGGACTCGTCACGCCGCACAAGATCGGAATGAAGAGTCTGATCAAGATTCTTCGTGCTGGCTACTCGGACGGCCGCGATGGGGTGCTCTCTCGCGCGCTCGAACAGAATGCGCTCGGCGGGCTGTTTCGACTTCAGAGCCACACGCGAATTGTGCTCAATGACAGGAGACGCAACTCCCAATCGCAATACGATTCGCTTTGGGTGCATCGCCATCACCAGCAACAGCAACAGCA
>JAASFZ010000476.1:0-16716 GCA_023334075.1 Globisporangium nunn | reverse complement strand
TGGCAAGTCGAATTGTGAATTGGAACTGGGAATATTAGGAGCGGCTCTTTTATTGCGCGGCATAGTGGTCCCCCCTTTTCGATGTGGCGATTGTTAGACTGGATGTTTGTATGGTTTTCGAAAAAGCGGCTGGCAAAATTTGTCGCAAACTTATTTGGTTTTGTTGTGAAGCGTCTTGAACATCAAAACAAGTTTGAGGCAGCACGGTTGGCTTGTGGGTGTGTGAGTGGGTGTGCGCGCGTGCTCGTCTTGTGGCGTTGATAGTGCGGTCGGTTGATGTCGCTGTCGCATTCATGTGCTTCGGTCGCCCCACTCTCGGACGTGAACTCCGACATTCCGGTTGTTTGAGAGTTGATGTTGCTGCTGCTGTAGTCGCTTTCCTTCGGTACCATTCACAGTAAGTTTGGCTTCTTCGATTCCTTTTTTGCAGGTCTACAAGTTTCAGGGCAAAAAATATCACAAATGGCAAGGAAAGTATATATCGAACTTTTATCGTGGCCAATTCGGGAAACTTCGCAAGAGGACCCACAATGGCACCGCGACTGCGAATCGCTAAAGGAAAGTCGGCCTGAAAAATAAAACCAAACCAACGTGGAGTCACAAGACAGCGATACCATGAAGTGGCCAAGAGCTTTGATCTTGCCCTTTGCTGCCAGCAACATATCCAATCGTCCAAAATTGAAAAAAATGCTGACAGCACTAAACTTGCGTTGTAAAGAGAACTATTGCATTTGCACATTCATTTTATTTTTCTTCCCTTTGGATGGTCGATAGTGTTTCCAATACTTAGTCGCGATCGGATTGGTGGAAAAGACATGCGCTTGTTTTCACCTCTATACCGTTTTACTGTTGCAGGGCTCGAATACCAGTAATGTGTACTGTCACACCTCCTCGTGCGCGAGCTCTGCGCTCATGTTCCAGCGCAAGCGAGTACCGTGAGCGAGAAAGTCGAGACGTGGACCATCACACGCTGTGACGGTGCGAAAGATGAGTTTGCGCCGTGCCGCGCCGCGCCGCGCCGCGGGGCGCAGCTCTACAGTGTACACCTTAGCTTGGACTCACTCCTGTGTGGCACGTTGTAGCGTCCAACGACGTGCAAAGCCTGCCAACGCAAGTTTGCGAGTTCGCACACACGACAGACATGGAGATACCATGTCACCGCTCGCTTCGTCTCCGAGTTCGAGGTAGCTGGATAGTATTACTTCATGAGCGCGTCGATGGCGACGTATTTTTCAAGTTCGGAAGGAGCAGTGTGCATACTCTCGAGGCTCGAAGAGTAGAGCTTATAGTCTCCAGATCACCTCTGATACCTCCGACTCGACTTCCCTTCGAAGTGCATACAGCACTCGCTTGTACACTCAATGCTCGCACAGCGTCTACTATCAGCACTGTTGGAGTGTTGAGTGTACAAGCGATAGTGTCAATGACGCGGCTTCAACTGCCGCATCCCCGACAAACTGCCCCACATGGCCATTCTCCAACCTACTCTGTCCCAACACCTCGTGCTCACGCACACGAGCAAGAGCAAGAGCTACGAGATGGCGCGGATGGGTTGGCTCGCAAGCGCGCCTGCTTCTTCAGTGCCCCTCGGTTCTCTGTCTGCGATGCGGTTGCTTTCGCTCCACGTCATGCCGCTCGCGCTGCTCGCGTGTCTGGCTGCCAGTGTGGAGGCAGTGACGGAAGCAGGTGCCGGCTCCGTGATCAACTCCACCGGACGCGTACGCGTGGCTCCTGCGATCGCGGCAGTCGGAGCGCTCTTCGTCGGTGCAATTGTATGTTTCTTCGGCTATCGGCTGCTGCGACCGGCGATCTTCATCTGCGGCTTCCTCGCTGGCGGGCTGCTCGTGGCGCTGATCATCGAGTACACGTTTGGCGCGATGTCGTGGGTCGCACTGGCGTCCTGGATCGGGTTCCTCGTCGCAGGAACGATCAGCGGCTCCGTGGTTCTCATGATGTACAACGTCGGGATCTTTGTGATCGGAGCGCTCGCTGGTGCGCTGCTTGCGTTCACGCTCAACACGTCGTTCATGTACCGACTGTACCCGAGCCAACCGGACGTGATGCTCGTGCTGCTGATCGTCGTGCTCGGTGTGGTCGGTGGTCTGCTCGCGTGGAAGGTCGAGCGCCCCATGATCATCCTCGCGACGAGCTTCATCGGCGCAGACGCGATCGTGTGGGGCATCGGCTACTTCGCCGGCAAGTACCCGAGTGGCGCGGATCTGAAGCGGTTCCGTTCCGTCGACGCGCACGGCGACTGGGTCTACAACATCCCGACGGCGTGGTGGTTCTACCTCGTGGCGCTCGTGTTGCTGTTTCTGGCTGGCGTGTTCTGGCAGTTCCGCCGGTCTGCGAAGAATGTGCGCTACGCGCGCGCCGACGACACCGAGTACCAGCGCGCAGAGACACCGGTGGATCACCGGAACACCGAGGCGCCAGTCGCCAGCCACCACGTGTGAGCGAGCAGTTCAGAGTTCCTTTTTCTCCTCTTCTTCTTTGAGTCCTGTGTCGATCCTGGTGTTCAAGCCATGTGAGCAAGAAGCAATGGCAACTCCGTTCTTTTGACCATGTCGTTGCACTTGCTTTCCTTCTCACACAAATGATTGGCCTGCTGGCTTGTGTCAACACGAGCGAGATGCATGCGGCGCAGAAACTCTTGCGGCGTTCGAACTACAGATCTTAGTCGAGGAATCCGGAGGTCGGTGGCCAGTCTCACGCATGGCGTGCTTCAAGATGCAGATCGGCTGGTCTTATTATGGCGGTTGGTCGTCGGGAGCTGAGCTGGCGTACTTGTACGCAAGATCCGTCGCCAAAGATCACCGACAAGGTATCTAAAGGTTCGTCAGCAGCTCGCCTTCCGCTACGGATACAAATCCTCCACCAGGTGCAGGGAGAAGAGTGGTGAATGGGACGGACGGACGGATGGGAGGACGGGCGGCACCAGGTTTGATGGCCAGAGACTGGACTCGGGTCTCGCGAACACGCACACGCCTCCTCTTAACACGGAGAACAGCCATGGCCGCCGACGTCGCAAACAAGCCTCTGCAGCCTGCTCCAGCCACCCACTTGCTCTCGCCTTCACGACCGCACCACTTCCCCGTTCGCCTGTCAGGCGGGTCATTCTCGAACCCGCGGTATCGAGCTCAAGCCCTCCGTTCAAGTCAACACGATGGTGCGCTCGCTCCTCACTTCCGCCACGCTCATCGCCGTCGTCGCTGCTATGGCGACGCCGAGCTGCTCAGCAACGCAGAGTGCCAGCCGCAGCTTGCAGCAGCAGCAGCAGCAGCACAAGCCCTCACCTGCACCGACGCCCGTGCCAACGTTCACGCCGGCCCCCGGACCACCCAAGAACTGGTACGTGGCGGCCGAGGCGCCGAACTACAACAACGCCGTGCACGCCGAGTTCCTCCAGACGATCAAGCACGTGCGCGGCAAGGGAGAGCGCTACGCGGTGTTCGACTGGGACAACACTTGCATGTTTGGCGACATCTCGTACACCTCGGTGTACTACCAAATGGACAACCTCGAGTACCGCATCAAGCCCGAGCAGTTCGAGTGCGCGTTCGCACTCGGGTACACGGCATCGAACGGCGACGAGTGCCTCCCGCTTGGTGTCAACTCGGTGCTCGGCACAGACGTGACTGGCGCGAACATCACGCTCGCACGCGCGCTCACCGAGACCGCCAAGGACTACAGGGTGCTCTACGACGCGTACATCGCGCCGAAGAACAACCTCTCGTCGGGCTCGAACGCTACGGCCGCTCTGACGCTCGACCAGGTGCGGGAGACGGCGGCGTTCAAGAACTTCCGCGCCAAGATCGCGTTCCTCACGTTCGGCCTCGAGGCGTCGTACGGCGCCAAGGACCGCCTGCCGTGCGCCATGCGCATCGGCATGACCGTCTTCCCGCAGCTGCTCGTGGGCATGACGGACACCGAGATCCGCGCGCTCATCCGCGCGAGCGTGCGCTGGAACCTCGCCGCCAAGCTCGCCTCGCTGTCCTTCACGTCGACCGGCGACCTCGCCGTCACTGGCAGCTACAGCACTGGACTACGCGTCTTCAACGGCCAGGAGACCGTCATGCGCTCGCTGCGCGCGTTCGACACTGATGTGTACGTCATCAGCGCGTCGCCGCAGGTGTTCGTCGAAGAGGTCGGACACCTGCTCGGTCTCGGCTTCCTCGTGCCGAGCACCAACGTGTATGGCGTGCGCTTCACGTTCGAGCGCGGCGTGTTCTCGGGGCAGCTTGTGGACAACTACCCGATCACGTGGGGTCCGGGCAAGGCCGCGATCGTCGACAAGGTCCTCAAGCCGCGCTACCGCAACAAGGCGCCGGTGTACGCGTCAGGCGACTCGGACGGCGACTGCGACATGCTCGCCACTGTGCGCGACGGCATCGTGCACGTGAACAACCGCCTGCGCGACAGCTCCACGTGCATCCAGGCGTTCTACGAGCTCGCGTGCACGTTCTTCATGGCGCAGGAGCCGTCGACGAGGAACAAGTACCTCCTGCAGGGCCAGGACAAGGGGATCGGCAGCTGGATCCTGTCGGGCTTCTCCACCAGCGACGGCGTCTCGTACAAGTCGAACGCGGCCGCCAACAACGCCTGCGCCGCGTACAAGTTCCTGCAGTAGTGGACAGCCCCCCAACCAGCTTCGTCTTCGTAAGCTTCGGCTAGGAAGTAGCTCGCATGCTCTAGATCCCTGCACACGCTATACTCCCTCCCTCCGTCCCTCGCTCGCTCGCTCGCATTACTACCACAGTGCTGCTCACGTGCTCAGATGCACCGGGACTCGATGTAGATCTGCCACCAGATCATCTCGAGGTCGCCCTTGCGCGCCGGGTCCTCCCATGGCTTGGGGTTCGAGGAGAAGTGCAGGATCTTGATCGGCTTGACGGCGTCCCAGTACCCCGGGTTCCGGCCGTTCACGAGCCAGTACATGGTGCGCTGCGCGTTGTAGGCGAACGGCAGGCGTGACGCCGCGTCCGCCGCGAACCAGTGCGGGAAGAAAGCGTTGAGAAAGCCCGTGTCGCCCCCGTCGTACGACGGCAGCTCGTGCGCGCGCGCCAGCATCTGCGCGAAGAGCGCCGCGCGCGGCCGCACCAGCAGCACGCCGGCGTTCAGTCGGTCAGGCGGGAACACGTCTGGCGCCGCCGCGAAGCTCGTCTCGCGCTCGAAGAGCTGCCAGTACAGTCAGCGCACTCTTCCGTCGGTCTGTCTGTAGTGTGCATCAAGCACACACACGCACACACACACACACACACACACTCACGTCGTCGACGTTCTCGAGCACGACGGCGTCGGCGTCGATGTACACGACGACGTCAAACTGCTCGAGGGCGAAGATGCGCAGCTTGGTGTAGCCCGAGTTGACCCATCCAGACACGTGCGCGGCGGCCGCGTGCGGCGCCGGGATGTCCTCCACGAGCGCCATCGTCACGTGCAGCTGCGGCGCGAGCCGCGCGAAGAAGCGCGCGAGCCGCGCTGCTGTCGTCGCCGCCACCTGCGGCGTGTAGAGCACCAGCAGCGGCGCCGTCGCGCGCGCGCGCAGCAGTGAGTACGCGAGCGCCTCCGCGCCCATCGCGTACGCGTCCGACGTCACCAGCGTCACGTACGCGCGGCGCTCGGCTGCCATGCTGGTGCTTTTTTGACGCGGTGTTTCGATATGCCGAGTTGAACCTCTCTATAATCGTGGCGGGTTCGACAATTGTATACAAAGCTATTGCTGACAGGGTCACCCTCTTTGAAGCTTCTACAGGTACCTCATATAAACAGGTTGTTCAGAAGCGAAAAGAAGGACATGGCACTATTCCTTCGCCACCAATGCTGCGCAGCGTCAGGACCAGCAGCGCGGCGGCAGCTGCGGCACGCGGTGCGCGGCGCGCGCTGGCGACGCAGGCGCTCAACACGCGCTTCGATGTGCGCGCGGGACAGCTGAGCGCCTCCGGACAACGCTACCGCGTCGTGTTCGGCGCGAACGCGGCGCGCGAGCAGCTGGGGGCGGCAGTGCGTGCTGCAGGTGTGCGCAAGCTGCTGCTCGTGCGCGACCGGGATGCGGGCGCCGCCAGCCGCGCGCAGTACGCCGAGTTCCTGCTGCTGCAGGCGGGTGTGCCCTGCTTTCAGCACACGCTGGCGCGCGACTGCGCCACGCTTGGCGCGCTGGACGCCGCGCACGAGGCTGCGCGCCGCGTGGGCGCCGACGGCGTGCTGGCGTTCGGCGGTGGCGCTGCAATCGACACGGCGCGCGCGCTCGCGCTGCTGCTCGCGAACGGCGGCGACGCGGCCGACTACGTGCGACGGGTGCGGTCGCCCGTTCACACTTGGCGTTTGTATGGGGAATGTGGACTGAGGAGTGCAATGGCTGGTGATAGAGCGGAGAGGAAGGGGGTGCTGCTGCTGGCGCCGACGATCTCGAGCCGCCAACGCCGCACTTCCTCGTGCCGACGATTGCCGGTGCCGGCGCGGAGATCTCCACGGAGGCACTCGTGCTCGACGAGGACGAGGAGGCGAAGCTGCCGTTCGGCAACGCTCCCATCAAGGCCGAGGTGCGCGCGCTGAGACGGAGCCTCGAGCATGTATCTCCTTTGGTTACACTCGCACGTATAGTAAAGGCGTCTGCTTCCTGTGTGCTGTACGTGTGCGATAGGTCGTAATCGTCGACCCGATGCTGGCGCTCAGCGTGCCGCTGCGGCCGACGGTGCAGGGCGCGCTGACGGCGCTTGGGCAGTGCGTCGAGTCGTACCTCTCTGGCTGCGAGGACACGGCCACCGAGCTGCTCGCGCTGCAGGGCATTGAGGTGGTCGCGTCGGCGTTCGCGCAGCCGCTCCTGGAGGGGAAAATGGACCTCAAGAGCGTGGCGTTGCGCGAGAAGCTGGCACTCGGCAGCCTCTTCAGCGGCGTCGCTGCCAACTCGTCCGGCTACGGCTGTGCGCACTCGCTTGCCGTGTCCATGGGTGGCATCTCGGACCTGCCGCACGCGCAGGTTGCGGCCGCGTTCCTCCCGTTTGTGCTCGGCCGGTACGCGGCGCTCGCCGAGGAGAACGCGGGCGACGAGTTCTTCGACGAGCTGCGCGTTAAGCTCGAGCGCGTCGCGGACCGTCTCACGGCCGCGAGCGGCTTCCAGGGCGCGTCAGCCGCGGCGTGGGTCCGCTACGTGTCGGCGCGCTTCGACCTGCCGACGGCTGCGACGCTGCAGCTGGACGAAGGGCTCGTCAAGGGCCTCGTCGACCGCGCCGCGCAGCGCCAGGACGCGAGCATCGCGCACCGTGATCTGGCGCCGATCCTCGGCGCCGACGACCTCCGCGCGCTGCTGGACGCTGCGATCGTCGTCGCGAGCGAGGAAAGCGACCGCAGCAAGTGAGTTACCAACACGCTTGTTTTCAGAATCTAGAGACGAAGACGCGCACGATGCTTGCTACTACAACACAAGAACTTGCAGCTACGCGCTAAGAGTGTGCTGCTGCTTGCGCTACCGCCGCTTTTGCCGCCTGGATCTTAGCGTTCTCCTGCAGCTGCAGCTCGCGGCGTAGCAGCTTGCCCGTCGGGTTCTTGGGGATCGCGTGCGTGAACTCGACCGCGCGGACCTTCTTGTACGGCGCCACCTGGACGTTCACGAACGCCATGAGCTCGTCAGCCGAGACGGCGGCGGCGGTCGGCTTGAGCACGACGTACGCCTTGGGGATCTCTTCACCCGACACAACGTCCAGGCCGCGCACACAGCAGGCGTCCGCGATCGCCGGGTGCTTGACGAGCAGGTCCTCGAGCTCCGCCGGCGCGACCTGGTGACCCTCGAACTTGATGAACTCTTTGATGCGGTCAAGCAGGAAGACGAAGCCGTCGTCGTCGATGTAGCCGTAGTCGCCCGTGCGCAGGAAGCCGTCGGCGTCGAACGCCGCCGCGTTCGCTTCGGGGCTGTTGAGGTAGCCGACCGTGACCGACGGCGAGTGGATGAGGAACTCGCCGCACTCGTTCGGCGGCAGCTCCTCGCCTGTCGTGAGTGACACGACCTTCATGCGCACGTTCGGGATGAGCTGGCCGGTCGAACCGTGCTTCTTGGCGTGCGGCATCGACGCCGTGGCGGCGCCTGCGAGCTCTGTCATGCCATAGCCCTGGATCACCTTGAGGTTCAGGCGCTTCTCGACCACGAGCTCGGCCTCGACGCGCAGCGGCGCTCCGCCGCACAGGATCACCTTGAGGTGCGACAAATCGAAGTCATCCACGAGCGGGCTGTGCGCGAGGAAGAGGATGATCGGCGGTGGCACAAGCAGCTTCTCGAGCTTGTACTTCTCGAGGACGGCGAGGAAGCGTGTCGGCTCGAAGTCCGGGAGGACGACCGTCGTCGTGCCGTTGTAGATGCCGGCGTGGAAGACGATGATACCCGTGCGGAAGAACGGCGCGAGCCCGAGCGCGACCGGCGCCGGCGGGTCAACGAACGACGCCTCAATGTCCACGGCGTGCAGACCTCTGCCCGTGAGCTGCACGCCCTTCGGCCGGCCGGTCGTGCCACTCGAGAACGGTAGGAAGACCACGTCGCGCGGGTTCACGGGCGGGAGCTCCGGGAACGGCAGGTCCTTGGCCATGAGCTCTCTGTGCAGCAAGCAAGCAGGAACAAGCATATCATCAGCACCACCACCGCTCTGCTATCGAAGGTATCCTCAGGCCGCCAGTCACCCACTCGAGTGATTGCACAAGCTCCGGAGCGTCCGGCGCGTCCGCGATCGAGAACACCTGTTCCTGCGTGAGTCCGGCGAGCTTAGCGGCGGCGAGCGCCGTGGCAGCCAGCGCCTTGTGCGAGATCACGGCCTTGGCGCTCGAGGCTTCGATCTGAAACGCGAGCCCCTCGGCGTCGAGCATCGGCGGTGATGACGAGCACACGGCACCAAGGCGGTTGAGCGCCACGAAAACCACGGGGAACTCGATGCAGTTGAACGCATGTAGCACCACGACCTGAGCGACAGATACATGCAGCAGCGCACGCTCGTCAGTTCTCAGGAAGTACCATCTACGAAGACTCAAGCGCCACCAGCCAGGCACTGCAGGAACGCACGTCGCCCTTGCGGAGACCGTGGGCGTAGAGCACGGCGACGATCTGCTTGGCGCGCGTGTGCATCTCGGCGAAGGTGACCTGACGCTCGGTGATCCCGCAGACGAAGGCGGGCGTGTCGGCCTTGGCGCCACTCGCATGTGTCTCGAGGTAGCTCCAGGCGCCCTTGTCCTCCGGGATCTCGAGGTTTCCATGCGGCGACGTGTATATCATGGCGAAACGAGCGAGTAGCTATGAGCTGGAGGAAGAGATGTTGCGGGCGCAGAGAGAATCGCGAACTGCGAAGACTACAGGCGGGCGAAGCAAGCGCCGAACGCAGCGTTGATGGCGTGTAAGCCTAGGAAGAGGAAGAGGAGGTCCGCTACATCCAATGCAGCGGTGATTTCTGTGATCCCGACGACGGCAACAGCGCAGCGATTTCGCCCGCCTCTCGCACTCGTCTCGGAGGGAGCGGACCTCTACCTTGCATCCTTCGTCTCTGCAAGGTGGCCGTTCCTGCAAATCACGATCACACAAGGAATGCTACATGTAGGACGAGGGATCGATCAGCGCGCACCTCTGTCCGCTCCTCCTGGCGCTAAACAAACACTTATTGTAACTAGCTTGCGGAGGCAAGACCTCCAAACTACTAGCGAAGATTGCTGCACGAGAGTTCATGAAGCGAGCTCTCGGAGCTCTCAGTAGATGGTGAGCTATCCGAGACCGCGAGTTGTCGTTCTCGATCCACCAGCGCATTTTTCGGCAATGATTGATAAGGTGATGTATGATGGACACGAAGACAAAGACCTCGCACTGATCGGCATGCTCGCCGTCCGACCCGAGTTCGAATCCATTGGCGTTGGCTGGTGGATGACACTTACAGCATTCCCGATCGCGGTTTGCCGCGGCTGCTGACGCGTCAGGATCTTCGTGCTCAACAAGCGCACTGGTCTCCAGCGAATGCACGGGGGAAAGGCGGGCTTTCGACGCACCGGGAGACTCGGCAGTTTACATACAACGGGAAGGTGCAACAGAGGGTCGTGTACTTCCTCTTCTTCGAGTGCACCCTCGTCAGGACCATGTCGACGAGCAGATCATAGCCTACACACGAAATGGACTGATTGGCAGCTGCTACGTCTGAGATCTTGTTCGTGCTGCTGCTGTATGCATATACATCTCGAGTGTCGTCGCCTGGCTCGCTCCAGTTCTTTAGTGCTTTGTGAGACGAGTGAGTCTCGAAGCGAAGTCGCCTGAGCGGATACACGATCCAGACAACCAAGACTTGTCAACACGATGATGTTGGGGGTGCGCACATCACGCAAATCAATTTTATCACTGATTTGTGAAATAAGAGCGCTATCAGCAAGGTCAGACGCTCGAGCTGATATGATTTGGAGGTGATCGAGACCCAGCTATGCCATGCAAGGTGGCGAGTCTTGCGACCACGCCATCAACGGTATTGCTGAGCATCACCGCTACGATTGATTCTGCACTCCTCCAGAGGCTGGGAAAGCACACTCAAGGTTTGACGCTTGAGCATCACATGACGCGTGAACTTGTTCACCTCTCACATTCACAAGCAAGCGAGGAGCGCATTCGAGTTCAGTTCCCTCACGAATGCCCACTCTGCACGCGATGGCCCTAATGAGATCGTCTGAACGAACGCTCGGCAGACCTAGAGAGGGGTTGGCTTGCCACTTGGCCCACTCGACCGAGAGAGAAGAATCGAGAGAAAGCGAGGGGGGCATGCGTCCGCCATTCTCAAATCCTCCTCCTATCGCACAGCACAGCACAGCACAGCACACCGCCAAACAAACGCACAATGACGGAGTCGACAGCGCCGCAAGCCCGCGTGAGCACCCGTCTCGCCACGATTGACGACGCCGAACTCCTGCAGAAGATCGTCTCTGAGGCGTACTCGACCGACAAGAACTGGAGCAATCAGAGCGCGTACATCATCGACGAGCGCGTCACGGTCGACGAGCTGCGCGAGACGATCAAGCGCGGCGAAGACACAGTCGTGGTCGCCGAGGTGAACGGCGAGCTCGCCGGGTGCATCCAGATCGAATGTGCGTTGTGTTGGGCTATGCTGTTTCCTGCTTGGCGCTGAGCTGCTGCAGTAGTTCGACCCAGATTCATCAAGTGACCTCGCTCGCCCTGCTTGATATCTTGATTGACGCACAGACAACGAGTTTCATCCAGACCTTCAGCTGCCTGCCGATGTCGCGCAGATCAGCATGCTCGCCGTCCGACCCGAGTTCGAGTCCATGGGGGTCGGCTTGAAGTTGGGACTGACAGCCTTCGCGGCCGCTGCTCGCCGCGGCTGCCAGCGCGTCCGAATCTTCGTGCTCAACAAGCGTACGGACCTCCATCAGATCTACGAGCGGAAGGTCGGCTTCCGACAAACGGGAGAGACTCGGCCGTTCACGTACGGCGGGAAGGTGCTGCAGAACGACGTGCACTTCCTCGTGTTCGAGCGAGAGCTCGTCGGTGCTGCTTGAGAGCAGAGCAACATGTACACAATGTCATCCCAGCCTGTTCCTTTTGCTCCGTTCTCATCATTGTTTACATGCCAATCGACGTCCATCATCGACTCGCATGCCAACTACGCAGCGACATCGAATGAGCGAGAGAAAGAGAGAGAGGGGGGCTAGGGAGGATACACTTACTATTGACGCGCGCAGTGCGAACGCAGACGAAGAAGAGCTGCTTTTGCTCCCGCTCGCCCGATCGCGCAGCCGAGTGAAGGAGCGCTGGAGCCTTACGGGTCGAGGTTCTGGCGCGAGAGCATCTCCTTGGCGATGACCATTCGCTGGATCTGCGACGTGCCCTCGTAGATCTGGTAGATCTTGGCATCACGGAAGAGCTTCTCGACCGGGTACTCGGTGTTGAAGCCCGCGCCGCCGAAGACCTGGATCGCGTCCGTCGTGCACTGGTTCGCGTGGTCGCCCGCGAAGCGCTTCGCCATCGACGCGAACATCGTGTTCTTGCGGCCGCAGTCGATCTCGTACGCCGCCTTGTACGTAAGCGCGCGACCGGCCTCGATGCCCGTGGCCATGTCCGCGAGGATGAAAGCGATCGCCTGGTGGTTCGCGATCGCCGTGCCCATCGTCTTGCGCTCCAGGGCGTACTTGCGCGCCTCGTCGAACGCGCGGCGCGCGAGACCCACGGCGCCGATCGCCACGGGCGGGCGCGTGATGTCGAACGCCTGCATGGCGATCTTGAAGCCGTAGCCCGGCGCACCAAGCACGTTCTCTTCCGGCACCTCCACGTCCTCGAACGTGATGCCGCGCGTGTCCGAGCAGCGCTGGCCGATGTTGATCTCTTTACGGCCGACCGTGATGCCCGGCGAGTCGGCGTCCACGATGAAGCCCGTGAAGGCCGAGCCGGCCTTGGCCGTCGCGTCCGTCTTGGCGAGCACGAAGTACCACTTGGCCACGCCGCCGTTCGTGATCCACATCTTGGAGCCGTTGATGACCCACTTGTCGCCCTTCTTCACCGCCGTCGTCTTGGCGCCGGCGACGTCCGAGCCGGCACCAGGCTCCGTCACGCAGTACGCGGCCTGCACGGGCTCCTCCACGAGGCGGCCGAGGTACTTCTTGTTCTGCGCGTCCGAGCCGGCGACGAGCAGCGGCGCCGTCGCGAGCCCGTTCGCCTCCATCGCCGTCGCCATGCCCGTGCAGCCGTACGCGAGCTCCTCGCCGATGATGCAGCCGTCGAGCGAGCCGAGGCCGAGCCCACCGAATTTCTAAAGCGCAGCGACCGTCAGCCACTCGTTCGCGTATCTCCCATTGTATTCACATACTACATGCAGTATCCACGCACCTCCGGCACGTGCGTGTTGACGAGCCCAAGCTCCCAGGCCTTGGCGAAGATCTCCTGCGGGTACTCCATGGTCTGGTCGTAGTGACGCTCCTTCGGGATCATCTCCTCGCGCGCGAACTTGCGTGCGAGGAGCTGGAACTCGCGCTGCTCGTCCGAGAGCTTGAGCGAGAAGTGCGAGTAGCTCGAGTCATCCAGGTGCGCACCGATGGCGAAGGTGCGGGCGGCGCGCGGCTGCAGCAGCTGGCGGCGCGCGGCGGCGGCGGTGGCGGGCAGCATGGTCGAGGAGCTTGGGCTGCTTGCTGGCGGTGGCGCTGGTTGGCGAGTGAGTGAGTGAGTGAAGTGAGATCTTCCGTTGTCTGTTGACGTGCATCACACGTCGGGACGATTTCAGAACCGGACGGGAGCACTCGCGAATTGGATATGAAATTCGAGAGAACTTCAAGGAAGCTCATTGCTACCCCATGGGGCAGAAATACGCGAGTCACAGAACGAGCTGGCAAGCAGATTTTGGTGAGAAGAAGGACATGTTGGTCGTACTTCCTTGCTCCTTTCTGCGCTTGTCGCGATTCCTGGCTCGAACTTGCACTTCCACATAGAAACCATCGCAAACTAGACGTCCATCCCTTAGAGCTCGGGTCGGCGCGTGCCGCACGCCGCCATGTCCTGCAGCTCGAGCGTGCGTCCGTGCAGCACCGCGGCGCGACAGCGATGGTACTCGAAAATGCTCAGGTTCGTATACACGCGACCGTTGGTCGCGCACACGGGGCGGAAGTCGCGCGTGAAGCGTGGCGAGCACTCGGGGATCTCCGGCTCGCTGGAAAGCTCGGGTTCGTCGGGCTCTTCGAGCGCTGGAGTCGCCGCCGCCGCCACAAGAAAGCGCGTCTGGAGAGTGACGCAAAGGACGGGAAGCAGCACGAGGGAAAGAAGGTGGCGGCGCATGTTTGCCGTTGATCCGGTTGCAAGATGAACCCAAGTTCTTGCGATCGACCCGAGTCCGAGACGCATGTTCTTGTGGTACTTTCCTAAATGTCCACTTCCATTCCCCAAGTTTCGATACGTAAGCCCTGCAAGCGTGCGAATCGCGCTTGCTGTGGTTCTCTAGAGAGAGAAAGGCCTTGTACAGAGTGGATCTCCTACCACCAGGTTTCCTCCCTTTTCCTCACTTTCCTCACAAATCGATTTCACGTCGACCAACCAGCACCAGCACCAGCTCTCTCTAACCTCCAAGCAATGGCGGACGTGGAGATCGAAGTGGCGGCCGCGCTGAAGGCGCTGTCCATCGAGTACGTGGCGCACTCGCACCGCGAGGTGCCGACCGTCGAAGACCTGGTGGCGGAGCTCGGGCACCTCGAGGGCGAGCTGGCCAAGAACCTGCTCTTCCGCGACAAGAAGGAAGGGCTCTTTCTCGTCGTGGCCGCGTCGGGCACCGCCGTGGACACGAAGCTGCTCGGCAGCAAGCTCACCGCCGCGGGCATCGGCAAGAAGTACAACCTGCGCTTCGCCGGCGAGGACGTGCTCGAGAGCGTGCTCAAGGTCAAGAAGGGCTCGGTCTCGCCGCTCTGCGTCATGCACGACGCCGCGAACGACGTGCGCCTCGTGCTTGACAAGGCGCTCTTGGACGCGCCGCTCGTCAACTGCCACCCGCTGCGCAACGACCGCACGTTCTCGCTCACGCCTGAGGCGCTGCTCAAGTTCGTCAAGCACTTCAATCACGAGCCGGTGATCGTGGACTTCACGGCGGTCGAGCGGGCGGCGCCCGCGGCGGCGGCCAAGGCCGCCAAGGCGGACAAGGCACCCGCAAAGAAGACCGAGCAGAAGTCGAATGAAGGCGTGTCGGTCACCAAGACCGACAACTTTGCCGACTGGTACACGGAGATCATCACCAAGTCGGGCATGATCGACTACTACGACATCTCGGGCTGTTACATCCTGCGCCCGTACTCGTACGAGATCTGGGAGCGCGTCGTGGAGTACCTCGACTCGCGCTTCAAGACGATCGGCGTGAAGAACTGCTACTTCCCCATGTTCGTCTCGAGCGAGAAGCTCCAGAAGGAGAAGGACCACCTTGAGGGTTTTGCGCCCGAGGTCGCGTGGGTGACCAAGTCGGGCGACTCGGAGCTGCGCGAGCCGATCGCGATCCGCCCGACGTCCGAGACGATCATGTACCCGGCGTTCAAGAACTGGATCCGGAGCCACCGCGACCTGCCGCTCAAGCTCAACCAGTGGAACAACGTCGTGCGATGGGAGTTCAAGAACCCGACGCCGTTCATTCGTACGCGTGAGTTCCTCTGGCAGGAGGGCCACACGGCGCACGCGACCAAGGCGGAGGCAGACGCGGAGGTGCGCCAGATCCTCGACTTTTACGCCGGCGCCTACGAGGAGCTGCTCGCGGTGCCGATGATTAAGGGCGTCAAGTCGGAGAAGGAGAAGTTCGCCGGCGCCGACTACACCACGACCATTGAGGGCTTCATCCCGTCGACTGGCCGTGGCATCCAGGCCGCGACGTCGCACCACTTGGGCCAGAACTTCGGTAAGATGTTCGGCATCTCGGCCGAGTACGAGGACGGCAAGAAGCTGATCCCGTACCAGAACTCGTGGGGCTTCACGACGCGCTCGCTCGGCGTGATGATCATGATTCACGGCGACGACAAGGGACTCGTGCTCCCGCCGCGTGTGGCGCCCGTGCAGGTGGTTGTCGTGCCGATCCCGTTCAAGGACAAGGACGAGATCGACGAGCTCTTCAGCAAGGCCGACGAGATCAGCAAGCTGCTGCTCGGCGTCGGCGTGCGCGTTGAGGTCGACTCGCGTCGTGTGTACACGCCCGGGTGGAAGTACAACTTCTGGGAGCTCAAGGGCGTCCCGCTGCGCTTCGAGCTCGGCCCGAAGGATCTTGCGAAGCAGCAGGTGCGCGTCGTGCGCCGCGACAACGGTGAGAAGCTGGACGTTCCCGTGGCGGAGCTGGCCGCGACGATCCCGGCGCTGCTCGAGCAGATTCAGCGTGACATGCTTGAGCGTGCGCGCACTGAGCGCGACGCGCGTATCAAGCGCGTGATGGAGTGGAAGGACTTCGTGCCGGCGCTGCAGGAGGGCTGCATGGTGCTCACGCCGTTCTGCAACGAGACCGAGTGGGAGGAGGTTGTGAAGACCAAGTCCCGCGAGGAGTCGCTCGTGCTCATGGGCCTCGCAGAGGAGGCTGAGAACACGGCGACGAGCGCTGCGGCCAAGACGCTCTGCATCCCGTTCGAGCACAACACGGGCGAGATGGACGGCAACATCAAGTGCTTCGTGAGCGACAAGCCGGCCAAGTGCTGGATCCTCTGGGGCCGAAGCTACTAGGCGGCACCAGTGGCGTCGCTGTGAGGAGAGAGATAGAGCAAGCACGTGCTGCTGCTACCCACTCGTGCCGACTTCATACTTTCCTCTTCCGGTTAGCTGACTTGCGATCTGCTATAGTAGCTGCTTGGTGAACACGACTGCACATTGGTACTTGCGTGTGCTCCTTCTTCCTCTCGCTCGCAGCCTCTCTGCCTGCTGAGAGCTGAATGCGATCGCAGCTTTGCCATGTTGGTTCCCGACGACCTGTCCTCGCAACGAGTATGGTTCATCAGTCTCTCAACAGGTATCGCGTACGACAAAGTTGATCAATTCAATCAAGAAGAGGATTTTCAGCAGATCCATTATGCAGTCCGTGAAGAGGAGGGACAAGTCTCATCAAACTAACCCAACCAAGAGAACAAGAGAACGCTCGCATGCGCGCACGCACACAAACTTACACGAACTTGACGTTGCTCGTGGAGTACTTGCAGAGCGTACCCGACGGACCCTCGCCGACGTTCTTCGGACTAGAGCCACCCTGCGACCACTGGCAGAAC
>JAASFZ010000475.1:0-16722 GCA_023334075.1 Globisporangium nunn | reverse complement strand
TTGCGCTGTACCAACAGTGGATGCAAGGCCAACTTCTGGAACAGAGATGTCAATGCTGCGCGGAACATGCTGGAGCTGCTCAAGAGCGGACTGAAAGGGAAGCACGGAGCGCGACGGCTGCGAGCATTTCGGCGAGGTCAGTAGTGCAAGTCACGTAGACTGACAGAGTGGCTGGAAAGACTCGCAGCGTACGCGTTGCGGGAATGCGTCGCCAGCTACATACATATATTCAGGCATAGCGACCAGTTGGACATTCGCAGTGCCAGCAGTTGATAAACCCGACGTCGATACTGGGGGTGAAAAGCACAGCAATGGTGACGACGACCCTCCAGGTTCAGCTTCACGTCCTTATCTTTCAAGTGTGGTTTTCGATGCATGGAAAAGTATCTTCCAGCCGTCGTACTGGTGCGCACGTGCGAGTCTGCGCGCTACCACGAGACCGAGTCGCTGTTGTTACCTTCGGGGGCTTCTTACAAAGGCAGAAGAGGAACACGGCGCGCACTTCGCTCAGCGCTTTGGTGTGCTTCAGTCGAAAGTTTGCGAGTTCACTTCGCTTGCACTACGATGCGACTGTCCATTTACACCATACAATTGGTAGGATGAACGGTCTTCCATGCAATCATCTATACAATACTCCCCGCACTTTATCGGAGACTCCTCCATTTCTGCATCTGATTCTCATTTTCGCGAAAGTTCGCATCGCGATCCTGACTGCGAACTTACTGGCGGCCACCCCACACTCTCATAAATTCCGCCGCCATACTATACAATTCGCAAGTAGTCAACGACCATCTTTTGTGACGTGCGTGCCGTCGTCAGCCCACCACTTCGCGAAGCATACAGCCATTTCAAAGCTCGCGGTGCGCTCGTGCGCCTCTCACTCGCCCTCCTTCCCTTCGCCGCCGCCGCCGCCCGTCCGTGCTCTCATCAGTCGCACACCATGAGCGACGAGTGGCCGACCGTCGCGGCCGAGTACCAAATCATCGAGCAGATCGGCCAGGTGCGCACTTCGCGAAACGCGTACTCCCAAGTACTCGCTATATGAACACCGCCTGACTGATTTATCAACTCGCTTCTTGCTGCTGGTGCTCGTTGGCGTTTGTATCTGGGGACACAGGGCGCGTTCGCGAAAGTATGGAAGGCGTACTGTGCGTCCAAGAAGACACACGTGGCCATCAAGATCATGGACCTTGAGAAGATCACGACGTCGTTCGAGGACATCCGGGTACGTGGGAGGTAACTACTGAAGTTTGTCATGATGGAGAGAAGCGGAACTGACAGGCCGGATGCGCTCCGACTGCAGGCGGAGGTGCAGACGATGAAGATGACCAATCACCCGAACGTGCTCAAGTGCTACTGCAGGTGGGTGGGTGGTCGCCTGCTTGCATGGAGGCTGCAAGCTCAACGCTCTTGATGCTCACGTCTGCGGCTCTGTGTCTGATCTCAGCTTCGTGCACAAGGACCAGCTCTGGCTCGTCACGCAGCTCATGAACAAAGGTGAGTATGTGTGTGTGTGCTGAGTCTGAGTCTGAGAATGTGAGTGTACACAGTGCGAACTAACTGAACGTCCGTTCACAGGCTCGTGTCTGCACGTGATGAACCTGCTGAAGAAGAAGAGTATGGGTGAGGGGCTGAAGGAGGAGTTCGTGGCCGTGATTCTGCACGAGGCGCTCAAGGGGCTTCAGTACTTCCACGAGAACGGCCAGATCCACCGCGACATCAAGGCCGGCAACATTCTGCTGGACAGCGAGGGCCACGTCGTGATCGCGGACTTTGGCGTCTCGGGCTGGATGATGGAGGGCGGTGACCGGCGCAAGAACCGCCAGACATTTGTCGGCACGCCATGCTGGATGGCGCCCGAGGTCATGGAGCAAGCGCGCGGCTACGACTACAAGGCGGACATCTGGTCGCTCGGCATCACGGCGCTCGAGCTCGCCAAGGGTTACGCGCCGTACGCGCGCTTCCAGCCGATGAAGGTGCTGCTGCTCACGCTGCAGGAGGACCCGCCGTCGCTGCGCACTTACGACGTACGCAGCAATCGCTTGTTACCGACTCTCACGACGCGCGGACAGGATGGATGCTGAAGGTCATTGTTCGTTTGTTTTCAGGACGACGGAAGCGGCCACCAGTTCGGTCGCCACTTCAAGGACATGGTGAAACTCTGTCTGCAAAAGGACCCGACGAAGAGGTGCGTGCGGCAACACAGTCGTCCTGGTAGGGTTGCCGTATGGTTGTCGGAGGGTTATATGATTTGACGATACGCTCGGGTGCCGTCGGTATGGTAGACCTGGCACGTCGGCGCTGCTCAAGCACAGCTTCTTTAAGAAAGCGGGCGAGACGGGCTTTCTCGCGCAGAGCCTGCTCGCGAAGCTTGAGGACATCGGCGAGAGTTCCATGACTGCCGGCATCGCGGACGCGCTTCCAGGGTATGTGTGCATGCGTTTGTGCTCTCATTGGCCGATTCGTGTCGAAGATGCTCGTGGAGTTGGCTAACGTGAGATGGTGTCGCCGTTCGTCCGATCCACACAGTGCGGGCCCGCTGTACGCCAAGGGCACGAAGCTGCCGCCGGGTGTCGCGGACAGCGAGGACTCCAAGTACGTCCCGGGCACCACGTGGGTGTTCGACGATGAGGAGGAGGACAAGAAGGAGGGCGGGCAGCAGGGGATGTCGATAGACGACTTCGCGAGCCAGTTTGACATGGTCACGGGCGGCGAAGAGTTCCGCTCCGAGTAATTAAGTCGCGCTCGCGCGCAGTCCTGGCGCGACCGGCAAGACCACGCAGAGCAGCAAGCAGCAGCCAAGTAATAGTCTCCTCCCCCACTCTCCACGGAAGGCGCCGCCGCCACTACGTTCAGTCCTCGATCGCTTCTCTGATCCGCAACTACAATGTAGCAAGCACTCGATCGACCGGACTCACGCACCTCGCGTAGGTGCCGCTGCCTCCGCCAAGTCGCCATCGTAACAAATTTTTCATCCGCATTATAAGGCGACGACCAGTCTTGTGTTCGATTCTTTGTCGATGTGTGCATGTGTTCGGTGTCATACGTACTCCGAAGAACGGAAACAAACGACTTCGTTCACACATTTTGATGCACGCACACGTCCACAGGCGTCGTTCATATGCATTGATAAATTACACGGCTTCGCTCGCTGTCTCGTTTCGTCAAACCAACACAACACGCACGAAAAAAAAACTACACGAGCTCCGTCGCGTCGTTCGCCTCGCGGTCTTGAGCTGCCGCGGGTGCAGCGCCACCGCCGCCAGTGTACGCCTTCCCGACGCTTGAACGCGTGTACTCCCGCGTCAAGAGCGCACAGCTGCACGCGCCTTGCTTCAGCGCATTCGAGAGCGGGCGGATCGGGAACACCAGTACCGATAGAACACTCAGCAGCACCGTCGGCACAAACGCCACCACCGACACAAGCAGCTTCGCGCACAAAAAGTACACAAAGCGCGCCCACACCGCTCCGTTCGCGTGGTACCGGAACATCTTGTTCCCGCCGCCGCTCCCCGTCGTCGGGTCGGACGCCAGACGGTTCAGTACACGCCGAGAATCGCGCGCGATGCAGCTGCTGTTCGCGTTGCGCAGCTCCGAGTCCGACAGCGTGTCCAGCACGCGCACCACTGCCGGCGCGAGCGGAGGCAACACCAGGAACACCACGAACAGCAGCAGCGACAGCGGAACGTACACGACGCTTAGGAGCGTGCACACCAGCGAGTACGTGAAGAGCTTCGAGAGACTGTACGCGTCCGACGACGACGATAACGCAACTGGCTTTTGCATCGGCGCCTGCTGAGCGGAGCCTTGGACGCTTGTGGCGACAGCGCCAGTCGCAATCAGCTCCTTCTGTTTCGGAGAGAAGTATGGGTTGTAGTTCGACGACTGGGTCTCCTGGTCCAACACGCTTGGCGTGACGCCGTCCTCGCCGATCTCCATGTTGAAGATCGAGTCCTTTGAGTTCATGCGGAAGTACTGGTCCACGTCCATCGGCTTCTTCGGGTCGATCCGCTCGCCCTGCCGAGACGAAGATGAGATGCCCTCGCCAGTAATGTAGGCGTTCGCGCTCTTCGGCGCCCCAGCGTCTTTCGAAACGAGGCTCGGGTCCGAGTCTTCGCTGATACTGGCGCTCGACACCGCCAGCTGACCGCGATACACCTTGACCTTCTTCTTCTCCGGAAGCGTGTCGACGTCCAGCACACGGTCGCCATCCGCCGCACCACTCGTTGGCGTCGAGTCTTCCGTCATCTTGTTGCGCTGGCGAAGGAGCGTGCGCGTGTTGCCGATCTGGAAGTTGATCGACTCAGTGTGTCCGAGCCGCTGGAAGCTCGTCTTCTCCGCCGAGTAGAAGACGTCGATTTCGAAGAAGTAGAGGAACTCGGCGCCCATGTGGTCCGGGTCCGTCTCCACCGGGCTGTTCGCCGAGATGTTGCGGCGCTTCTTGGGCAAATCAAACTCGAACTTCCACACGTCCGGGTAGAACGTCACGTCAAACTCCACGCCGCTTCCGTCCGTGGTCGGTGCGAACAGGTCGATGGCGCCGATCGCGCTCACTGCCTGCAGTGTCTTCATCTCCGACGTGTTGAGAACTGACTGCTTGCTCAACGCTTCGTTGCGCGAGAACGTGCTGTTGCAGCGCGCCAGTACCAGCAGCCCTTGCTGCGCGAGCGGCTGCGCACTTGGCACAACGATGTGAGCCTTCACCGCAGCGCGACAGACGCCCTTGCAGCGATGCTGCAGGTCTTCGATGCGCACGCGGTAGTAGTCGCCGTGTTCGGGGCAGTACGGGAAGCATTGGATGTTCTTGCGGTCGTTGCGCCAGTACTTCTCCAAGAATGGCGTCTGAATCTCGATCAGCGCTGGGAAGCTGCTGGCGATTAGTGATGGCGCGATCGCGTGCGGCCGCGACGGGTGGTGCAGGAACGAGTTCGCGATCGCGTCAGCGTCCTGCATCTGCTCCTGCTTGACAGATTCGTCGTCCATGGGGAAGTCGTTCGAGTCGAAATCGAGACTGTGAATCTTCTTGAATGTGGCTTGCTTGCCACTGAACATACCCGAGGACGCCGGTGGCGCTGCTCCAGAAGCGGCAGCACTGTTGTTTGGAAGGAGCATCTCTTGCGGGACAAACTGCTCAGTCAAAAAGTACTCCGATAGGTCGTGCAGCTCGTCCATGCTGAAGTCCACGTACGTCGAGCTCGACGACGTCGGCTCGAGCGTGTGCTGGAGCTGCTTGGAGTCACGCTGTTCGCTGTCACCAAGCTGCTGTGACTGTTTAGCGAACGGTGGCGACGGGTTCGACGGACGGTTGATATCTTCGATGATCTGGTCCAGGTTGTCTTCCTTCGTGAACGACTCGACCGCCAAGCTGATCACCGCGAGCGGGATGCTGTCCCGCTTCTGGAGGGCATCTGCGGCCGACGGCGACGACAACGATGGTTCATAATTCGGGTAGACCGTCGCATTTTGCTGCTGCTGCTGCTGCTGCTGCTGTTGCTGTTGCTGCGCGGTCTCAAAGCTTGCGACCATGGTGAGGGATTCGTCGAAGAACTTGTCGTTGTCCTCCGAGAAGCTGAACTTCATTGAGCCAACCGAGAGGTTGCTGCCACGGAAGTCCATTTTCTCGCTCTCGCCGCCAGTCGAGTTCGCGGGCGACCCGGCCGCACTCGACTCGGGCGACGTCATGTCGCCACCAGGCGCCGGCGACGCATCGTGCGCGCGGTCCGCACAGTCGCACTCGCGCTTGTACTCAGGCAACCCGAGCGGGTTGAGAAAGCGGCCGCACTTGTCGCAAAAGTTGGCGAACTTGGAGTACTTCTGCGGGTAGTGCTGCTTGAGGTACATGTCATACGCGAGCGCCGCCTCGTCCTGGGTCTTGCACGTATTCGTGATGCGCTTCGCACTGTACTTGGCCCCCCATGACGTCTTGCTCGTCTGCGTCACGCCGCGGTACTTGGACGTCTACAGGTAATAACCGGTTTACATAAAAGCAGCACAGTCGTTAAATATCATTCACTACCACAGCTCACTAACCAGCTACGACTCACTTTGCCCTTGATGACCTTCCCGGCGAACTTGCGCTGCTGCTGCGGCGAGAGCGTTGTGAGGTCCTCCGTGCTGCAGAAGTCCGCGACGACCTCCACGAGCTCGTTCGTGTCAGCGCTCTGCAAAAACGACATGTCCTGGTACATCTGCTCGTCGTCCATGGGCGCCAGCATCGCATTCATCAGCGGCGGCGGCGGCGTCGCGCTCGCGTAGTCCGTCTCCTCGGACGTGTAGCCGTTCGGCGTGTCGGTGGCGTTCGAGAGCGGTGTGCTCGTCACGTCCACCGGTCGCGCGAGAAAGTCTGTCGGCGATGTCACCACCCGAAAAGTTACGCTTCGTCATGGATTATGCTTTCCCTATGTCCATGCACACGCATCCACACAAACCTTGAAGGAACGTCGCGCCGGGCTCCTCGAGGTCCGCGAGGTGCGCAGCGAGCGGGTCGTCAAGCTCGTGCACGGACGGAAGCGGCAGCTGCGGCTGCAGCATCGCGGCGACGACCAGTTACGCGCCTTCGGGGTGCAGGGGGGGAGTGGGGGAAGAAACGGGAGGCGCCAGCCGAGGTGTCGGTGTCGATGTCGGCGCCGCTCGCGTTCGCTCTTCCTGCCTGCAGGTTTTGCGCTGTGAGAAAGCACGCGCGGTCTGGCTCCAGGTCGCCAAAACATCTAGCGCTTTGTATGGAATTTGACGAACATCGTTGGACACGATCGACTCGGCTAAGTACGCTGTGACATGGAAGTGAGGGGTAGGCGAAGAGAGAGATGGTACGAAGAGGAGTGTGGGCTGTAAAGGTAATTGCAAGTGCTAAGAAATGTATTTTGTTATCATTGTCGAACAGGTGCTAGAGAAAAAAGGGAAACGATTTGACAGTGTGGTCTGTTTAATTCAATTCACCGGGTTACAGCGTAGATGGCTACACCCGTGTCCACTCCATTCGAAGCAAGTCAAGACTCGCTCGCTCCGTCAATCCGACTTTCCTACACGCATGTAAAGGCTGTCACTGCCACCGCCACCTCCACATACAATGCAGTCGACGCTGCTTACGAGATAGCATGCACGCTCGATCTCGCTCTTCCGCTCCGATCCTCTGACTACGTGCGGATTCAACCGCTTTTCAATTCCCAAAATCCAGCACTGGAATCTCTGCTGGCACAACACCAGGACATGAAGCGAACGCCTCATAACGGCTCGCGTGTACGCACGGCCATCCACATCGAGTGGATATTCTTTCGCTCGCACACTTGAAGTCGCGGCGTCGATGAAGCAGTCTCTTTCGCACTGCTCGCTCTTCGCGCCAAATTTTCCCAATGGCCTCGTGCAGTGGCTCCCTCGTGAAGTACGAAGCTTACTTTCTCCTAATTTTTTGTGAAAACATCACAGTTTCGACACCAAACCTACACTTACTGCTATTGTCGAACCTACAGAAGTAGGCGCTAGTCTACAGCTCCAGCTTCAGCTATATTTCCAGAAGGCATACTTATATCTCGAGCTTCGAGATACGTATACCTACACTAGTCTAGCTTGCTGTAGGTGCTTACATCCAAACATATACCTATAACCTTGTCAAGGAAGGTCAGAAGTGAAAGCTGACATGTTGCAGGTAGACCTATACAAATCCTGGTCCGTTGTACATGTACCAATTCGGCACTGCTTGGCAACATTGCGATGACCGCAAGCGCATCAGACCAACTTCCGGAGCTGCGCTCGCTTGGCGACATCCGCCTGCACGAATCGCCCGCCGACGGCGCCTCCGACACCACCAGCAGCGCGCGCGTGCTAGTGCGCGGCCAGTTCGTGCGCAAGCGCAAGCTCTCGTGCGTGCTTCCGCCGCTTACCACTCTCGCCGCTACTCTCCTCACCACCCGCTTCGTGCAGCAAGGGCCTCATCTTCGGAGACATCAAGCTCGATGACGGCGGTGCGCACGCTCGCAGACAACGAACCTCTTTGTATTTGCTACCCAACTAACTAGCGCGCAGAGCTGCTGGAGGTGATGATCCGCGCGAGCGACGGTGGGCTGAGCGTCGACGACGTCAAGCGCATCGACTGGCTCGTGCACCTCGGCGACTGCGTGGCGGCGGAGGGTGAGCTGCAGCGCAAGCAGCCGCACGGCGTTCTTTTTGTGCTGCACACTGCGGTCGTCGAACGCGCGTGGAGCGAGGCGCACCCGGGCGTCAACTTCGACCACAAGCTCGAGGCGCCGCCAGACGATGACAACGGCGCGTCAGCTGCAACGTCGGCGGCCAAGGGTTCGCTAGCGCTCGCGCCGGCGTCACAGGCGGCCGCCGCGCACAAGTACACCAACATCGTCACGCTGCAGGGCTTCAACGCGTGCAAGTACTACTTCTCCGGCGGCGGCGGCGCCAACTGTCTGCGCGGCGCCGGGTGCCACTTCTGGCACGGCGATCCGCGCGACTTCGCCGCCAACAAGCGCGAGTGGCTCGCCAAACGGCTCGCGCAGCGCCGCGCGGCCAGTCACCTCGACGGCGATGACGCCGACCCGCACGCCAAGCTGCTCAAAGCGCAGCGCGGTCGCATGTTCTGCGACTGGCTCGTGGACACGGTCGGCGCCGCGCGACTCGCAGCAGGCTCGGGCGTGATCGATGTCGCTGGTGGCAAAGGCGACATCCCGATCCAGCTCTGGCACCTGCGCGGCATTCCCACGACGCTCATCGATCCGGTACGTAATCGAGCTCTTGAAGGCTGGTGGGTATGCACTCTCACACTCGCGCCGCCGCTGCTTGTCTGCAGCGCCCGATGAAGCTCAGCAAGGCGAGTCGCAAGGTCGTCGCCAAAACGGCGCGCGGCGCACTCTGCCCTCAGCTCCTCTGTTGCCTGGACGACATGACTGTAGCGGCGCACGCGCAGCTCTTCGCCGACTGCTCCGTGCTCGTGGGGATGCACCCGGACGAAGCGACCGAGGCGATCGTAGACACGGCGCTCGCGCACCGCAAACCGTTCGCGGTCGTGCCGTGCTGCGTCATGAGCCGCCAGTTCCCCGACCGTAAGTGCGCGGACGGCACGCGCGTGGCGACGTACGAGACGTTCGTGACGTATCTGCGCGAGAAGCATCCGGGCATCCAGAGCGCGTTCCTGCCGTTTGCCGGCCGCAACCAAGTCCTGTTCCTCTTCGAGTATTAAATAGAGATAGCAAGGGCTACTTGTTCTCTTGGATCGCCTTGCGCGTTTCGGGCGTGAGCGGCAGCAATCGCAGCACCTTGTCGATCGGCCGGTCGCACACGAGGCAACCCATGCCCGCACGCAGCTGCCGCTTGCCGCACCGGAAGCAGCAGTAGAAGTGCAGGTACTGCCCGTGCACGATCCCGCCGTTGCGCGGATTCTCGCCGCACACGAGGCAGAGCAAGTCCTCGACGTCCGCGTTCTCCACCTTGACGCTGCTGGTGCTGGTGCTGGTGCTCTCGCTCTTGACCGCATTCGCAGTCGTCGAGTCCGTTGCGGGAGGAGCTCGCTTCATCTCGATTTCTTCCTCTTCTTCCTCGTCCTCTTCGCTATCGTTTCCCTCCTCGTCCTCACTCTCAGCCACAAACGCATCCATCAAGCCTCTTCTGGACTCGTCAGCTGATGTACTCGAGCGCTTCGTCGACGGGAAGAACTCGCTCGTGAGGTGTTGTGGCGTCACCTTCTTCCACACGTTCACCATCCGCGCGCTAGACTGACGCGCGACCGAATCGAAGTCGTCCACAATATCCCGCAGCCGCTTGAAACGACCGTACTCCGCGTTGATGAACGCGGTGCGGTGCTGCGAGCTGATGCGACCTGTCACGTCGCCGCATTCCTTGCGCTTCGCGTCCACCAGGATGCACCAGAACTGCTTCGCATGCAGAAGCTGCCAGTACGCTAATGTTCGCTACTCCCACAATCGATGTATCCATTCACACACACATAAGCAAATGAGTCAGCATGTCGGCAAGCGTGCTTCTGTCACTGCTACTCGTTCGTACCGCATGGCAGACGCTGCCCATCTCGAACGTCGCATTCACAGACTTGCGCACCAGCGTACTCTTGCGGAACCTACAGACATGCAGACAGCAATCGACAGACACCGAGGCAGGACAGTTAGTTAGTCTCGCTAATCTACTGCGCCAACCCGAGTCTGCACAACGAACGCACTTTGCCATCCAGTCCTCGCGGTAGAGTTCCGTCGCGTCACACGCGATCCCGCCCAGGTGCGCGTGGAACGTGGCGATGTGGTTCTGACGGTTGCACGCCTCGCAATCCTGCTCGCCTTGGCAGCGCGAGGTGCGGAAGAAGCTCGCGCGTCGGAGGGCGTCCATCATCTCATCGGGCCACACAACGTTGCCTCGCAGATTGTCTCGACGAGAGCAGATCGCGCGCTCGATCTGAAGACATGGGAGAGAAAGTGAGAGGTTACGGTGTCAGTCTCAACTGCCATACACTTCGTCAATGATCCTCAGCAACATACATGGTGGATCGCCTCGCGATAGAGCTGGTAGTCGGGCTTGTTCGGTCGCAGGCGCATCTTGCTGTCCAGTGCCGCGTCGAGAATGCTCTCTTCGAGGTACTCGATGTAGATCTCAAACCACTCCTTCGGCTCGCGGGTCTGCTGCGCGGCGCGGATCGCCGCAAAGGTCTCGAGCTCGTCCTCGCCGTCCACGTCGCTTCCGGACCCGACGCTGATCACGCCGTTCTCGTCGTCGTCATCCATGTATTCAACCTCATTGTCGTCCACGATGAACTCGTCCAGGTCATCGTCTCCGTCGGCGTGGAGCACCTCGCGCTCGCTCTCCCGCGGCGGTGAACGGCGGCTGCCCCGCTGCGCCTTCTTCCCATGGTGGGGGTTGAGGCTCGAACCGTCGTCCTCTTCCTCTTCACCGTCACCTTCTTCGTCCTCAAAATCGTCGTCGTCGTCGTCATCGTCTTTCCTACCAGACTGCGCCTTGTCCAGGCAGTTGTCGAGCGACACGAGCTGGAGCTTCCGCACTGCCGACGGCTCGCTTACCTTCTCCAGCCGCCTGTGCTCGATGCGCGAGCTGCGGCGCGCCGACGATGTGCTGCTGCCCGGGGTCGTGCACGCGATGGGCGTGTGGAAGATGCCGCCCGTGCTGTGGCGGCGGTTGGGTGTGCGCTGGTTCCTGGCGGGCGTCGCGCGCGCCTGCTGGTCTGTGGCGTCATCGTCGCTGTCCTGGCTCTCCGGAATCGTCAGGCGCCTGCTCTTCTTGCTCGCGCTGCCATCCAGCGGCGTCGTAGCTGCGCCGATCTGGACGATCTCCACGTCGTCGTCGTCATCCTCGTCAGCCTCGTTCTCCTGCGCAGCGGCTGTGGTGTGTACCACATCAGTGCCCCTCGCATTGCCGTCGTCGTTGTCGCCGCTGCCCTCATCATCCTCGTCAACGACCGCAGTTGTGCGCTTGCGCTTGCGCGATTGAGGGGTGATGACCATCACTTCCTCCTCCGAGTCGGTGGACGACGACTCGCCGTCGATCACCACCTCGTTGCGACGTTGTGCGGCGGCGGGTCCGCGCGGCGAGAAAAAGTGCGCGCCGCTCGTCTCGATCGGTGGCGGTGCCATCGCTGGTGCTGGGAGCTGGTGCTGAGGGGGGAGGGGCTTCTTGGTGCTGCTACGCTCCTGAGCTGCTGAGCTTCTGGCGAAGGCAGTTGTCTTCCTTGTGTTTGGCGCCAAAAGTCTTAAGACCAGCGTGAAATAATCAACAAATTTGGTTTCTTCACTAGCAGAGTTTCGCAAATCCAAGTGCGTTCGTCATCCTGACGAACGGTTAGACATCGAGGACGGCGCCATGTGGAACTGTTGTCGTCTCCGTGTTCTGAGACCACGAGCTTCGTTCGACAAGCCGCAAGCGTCCTCCCTCGAGATCCATGCGCGGCACGAAAGGAGTGCCTCAGGCTAGTCATTTGTGAATTCCCAGCGCAACAACCAAGAAGAAAGCAGAGGAGGAACCAGGGCGGGACCACCAAGAACAAAGCCCAAGATCCATGAGGGTCCATCGACTGCGACTCGCGGTCCTGTCGGCGATCGCACTCCTGCCGGTCGTGTCGGCTCAAGTGAAGGTCAACGTGGACTGCGTGCTCAGCGACTGGGGTCCGTACAGCCCGTGCGACGAGAAGACGATGAAGCAGACGCGAACAAGAACTGCCGTCGTGCAGCCGAAGGGAGTGGGGCGCAAGTGCGGCGTGCTGACCGAGTCCATCAAGTGCAAGCCGATCAGCTGCGTTGTGAGCTCCTGGACTGACTTTGGTGCCTGCGACCTGAAGGCGAATAAGAACCGCACGCGGTCGGTCGAGACCGCGGCCAAGTACGGCGGCGCAGCGTGCCCCGAGCTCATCGAGATCGTCAAGTGCAAGCCCGTCGACTGTCTGGTGTCCAAGTGGAGCGAATGGAGTGCTTGCTCTGAGACAGATGGCCAGAAAACGTCGAACCGAACGGTGCTCGTGAAGCCTGCTGACGGCGGTGCCGCGTGTCCACCACTCATCCAGTTCGACGCATGCGAGAAGATCGATTGTGAGGTCGGCGCGTGGTCGAACTGGACTGCGTGCGATATCCACACGGGCCGGATGACCCGCGAGCGTGAGGCGAAGATTAAGCCTCGCTACGGCGGCAAGGCGTGCGAGGCGCTCATCGAGGCGTCGTACTGCGACAAGATCCATTGCGAGGTGAGCGAGTGGGGGAGCTGGTCGGTCTGCAACGAAGCGATCGGGAAGAAGATGCGCATGCGCACGGTGACCAGGACGGAGATGTTCGGTGGCGATGCTTGTCCCGATCTCCTTGAGAGCGCAACGTGTGACCCCGTCGAGTGCGTCGTCGGGAACTGGACCGAGTGGTCCGAGTGCAACCTCGACGATGGCTCGATGCGACGAAGCCGCCAGGTCAAGGTCGCACCGAAGTACAACGCGCTGGCGTGCCCGGAGCTCAACCAGGTGCAGTACTGTGCCAAGCAGGACTGCGTGGTGAACGCGTGGGGCAACTGGTCTGCGTGCGACTTCACCACTGGCAAGAAGACTCGCGGTCGCACAGTGAAGCTGCACGACGTCTTCGGCGGCAAGGCGTGCCCGAACGTGACCGAGCACGCTGCTTGCGACCCGATCGACTGCAAGCTCAGCGACTGGAGCGATTGGTCTGGCTGCGACCCGGTCACGTTCAAGAAGACACGCAGCAAGCGCACGATCACGCACCCGAGGTTCGGCGGCGCTGCCTGCGCGGAGCAGACCGAGGAGGTCGCATGCAAGTTGGACTGCATGCTGTCGGACTGGAGCGAGTGGACTGGCTGCGACTTCGCGACGGGCACCAAGACGCGCGCTCGCCGGGTCCTGGCGTATCCTGCTCCCAACGGAGCTGCATGCGACGCTCTCACCGAATCCGCGGCTTGCGACAAGGTCGACTGCGTCGTGACCGAATGGACAGACTGGTCGGACTGCAACCTCAAGACGAAGACGCGCGAGCGGTACCGTGAAGTCACCACGTACGCCGCGTTCGGTGGTGCGGCATGCCCTGCGAAGTCGGAGAGCGAAAGCTGCGACCCGAACTCGCCGGCGCCGGTAACCACAGCATGAGGCGCTACAGCAGGCTCCGCCCCGACTGCACATCTTCATGAGCAAAGCGTGAGAGAGTAAGAGAGCTCCTCCGATATAAGCGTTATGATCTCGTCACTGTCTCCCGCGTCTACATGTCCACAAAGCTCGTGTTCGTCGAGTGGCCCCATGTGAGCGGGTACCCGGCCTCCTCGAGGCGCTTCTTGAGCTCGAGACCGTGGTCGTACGACTGCGTCTCCACGACGCACTTGACCGCGACGTTCGAGACGCTCGCGTGCACCCACGCACGCTCGTGGTAGATGTCCTTCACGCTCACACCGCACTCCCAGAGCAGGTTCGCGAGCTGCGCGATACCGCCAGGGCGGTCACTCACTGTCGCGACGAAGCGCACGAGGCGACCGTCAGCAGCTAGACCACGCTCGATCACGCGGCCGAGCACCGGGACGTCGATGTTACCGCCGCAGAGCGGCAGCACCACGCGCTTGCCCTTGAGTTCGGGCAGCTTGTCGTCGATGAGTGCGGCGAGCGAGCACGCGCCGCCGCCCTCGACCACGACCTTCTCCTGCTCCACCAGGCGCAGCACGCTCAGCGCGATCGCGCGCTCCGACACGGTCACCATCTGGTCCACGCGTTCGCGCGCGATCTCGAACGCGTTCGCGCCGACGCATGGCACTGCGAGGCCGTCAGCGAGCGTCGGCGACGTCTGCACGTGCACCGGGTGGCCCCTCTCGAGCGCGCCCGTGAAGCTTGCGCAGAGCTCCGGCTCGACGCCCTGCAGACACCGTACACGCTGTTAGGCACCAGCACTCGCAGTGCAGACAAGTAAGAGAACGAAGCACACACACACACACGTACGATCACTTTCACGTTCGGCGCCAGCGTCTTGACTGCGAGCGCGATGCCGGCGATGAGCCCACCGCCGCCAACTGGAACGACGATCGCGTCGACGTTCGGCACCTTACGGGTTCCAATTGCACATACACGTCAGCTTTGGGGAGTTACCTGCAGTATCCCTACGATCTACCAAGAACGGACCTGGTTGAGGATCTCGATGCCCATCGTGCCGGCGCCGGCGATGATGTCTGGGTGGTCGAACCCGTTGATGTAGGCGAGTCCCTGCCCGGATACGAGAGTTAGGTTGCCGGCACACTTGTTCTAAGGGACACGATAAGGCTGGCGACCAACGCACCTCGTCGCGCGCGAACTCATCCGCCTTCTCGCGCGCCTCAAGGATGTGGGAACCGTGCAGGATGACGCGCGCGCCGAGCTCCTGGCAGCTCGTGATCTTGGTGAGCGGAGCGATGTTGGGCATCACGCACGTCACAGGGATGCCCAGCAGCTTGCCGTGGTACGCGAGCGCGAGCGCGTGGTTGCCGGCGGACGCAGCGACGACACCCACGCGCTTCTGCTCCGGCGTGAGCTGCAGCAGCGCGTTGCGCGCGCCGCGCTCCTTGAAGCTGCTCGGCAGTCGCACCAGTCGCCATACACTAGTCAGTGTGGCGCCGTGAGAGCTGTAAGAGGCCCACCGTGAGTGACCAACCTGCCCGTCATTTGGCGGTAGTCTTTCTTGAGGAAGATCTCGTAGCCCATGCGCTTGGAGAGCGTCGGCGAGAGCTTGCACGACGTCTGCTGGATGCCGTCGCGAATGCGGAAGCTCGCGGTGCTCACGTCCTCGAAGGACACGGGCGGCTCCACTGCAGCTACCAAGAGATGTCGTCAGTCAGGCGGCAGCGGCAGCGGCGGCGGCAGCCACATTAGATGGCGCGTCGCATGTACCGTCACTGGAGAACGCGGCGCGCAGCAGGCGGCGGCGCGCATGTGTAGAGGCGGCGGCTGTGCGCGGCAGCCGTGCGAGCACCAGCATCGTCGTGCGTTGCGCAGCGGCTCTCTTGGGCCTTGGACGGCGGGCGGCGGAAGCGCGAGTGGCCGATGGAAGCAGCCGCCGCGGCGACCAGCGCTGGCGATGTGATGTTTGGACGGAGTGTATGATTCGATGCCACTTGAAGTTTTGGGCTATTTTAGGACGAACCCTAATCTCAAACAACCGGCCTCGAGACGCATTCAGAGATTAAATTAGAGGGTCTTACTTTCTGCTTGTGGAACACTACTTCCTGTTTGTATGGCTCGGCCGTGGATCACCCTGCATTCCCTCTCTTCGAGCATATTCATCTTTGCGAGGTTCGACTCTTGTGATCCACGAGTGTGCTATTTTGTATCGAAAGCGTATTCCATGAATACAAATAGAAATATAGTGATCTTCGGTATGCATATTTTGACAATGTACGGTAATACAACACGGAACGGTCACGCATCATATTCGCATTTTTAAATAGTTGTTTTCGGGACGACTCAGTTTGGTTTTTTTGTGCTACCTGTGTAAAAGTTTGCTTTTAGGAGCAAGAGATTTCAAATGAAGACGAAAAATATATTATTCCTCTTATTATAGGAGCAATGTGCGTGTTTTTGGAATATCAAAACTAGCCGCCACCCGCTTCGCGGGTGGCGATTTGCCTGTTGAGATAAAATCGCCCTCAGTAACGAACAAGAAGCATGGAGAGACCTGCACCGCCGCTCCCGACGATGTCGCGCGATGTAGCGTACTACTGCGCTGCGTTTATGATCGAGGAGCTGGGGCTATCTTATCGCGGTGCTCTCGCTGTCCTCAACACCGACATCAAAGGCGTTTCGTGCACGTCCATCGTACGGCTCTTCTCGAACAGAGAAGAGCGCGTGCGATGGCTGCTCCACGCGAGGCGCTCGTATACCCCTCTCCCACCCCGACCAGTCACCATAGACAGGCCAGCCACTGACATTGACTCTGAGTCTAAGTCTGAGCCCAATCCCGATCCCGATCCCGATCCCGATCCCGATCCCGAGTTTGAGCAAGATCTCGAGTTCGAGCCCGAGTCCGAAGTCGAGGAAAAGGAGACAAGAATCAGCAGTAGTCTGCAAGCGACAGAGATCGAAACCGATGCGTTCATAGAGCTCCTCGAGTTTCCGGACCCGCAAACGGTGTGCGTACACCACCGTGCAGATACCTGTCGCGAGGTGTGCCCTGTAATGGGACTCAGGCCAGTCCTGCTCACGCAAAGCGAAGAGCTGGACAGCACTGATCCCTTGGCTTGAGGAAGCGTTGATAGGCAAAGGTCTCACAG